>PVKB01005669.1:0-88492 GCA_004027205.1 Ctenodactylus gundi | reverse complement strand
CTTGCCTATCATGATTCTAGCCACAAGCATTACATAAAAAATTAGCCAGACATGGTGGCACACAACTGTAATACCATACTTGGGAGGCTGAGGCAGGAGGACTGTTATGAGTTGGAGACTAGCCTGAGCTACATAGTGAGTTTAGGACCAGCCTGGACTACAGAACATGAGCCTCTCTCAAAAAAAAAAAAAAAAAAAAGAAAAGAAAAGTGAAGTAAAGGAAAGAAACAACAAGGAAAATAAAGCCATCAGATGAGGGACAATTAAGGAAATACAAATATCGCTAGATATTGAACCATATGATAAAACCATTACTAATTTTGTTAAATAATATTGATTACATATAAAAATGCTCTTATTTTTTGGTTTTGCATGGGAATAAAATATTGCAATATCTATTATTTACCTTAAATTTTGCCAAAAAAAATAGATGAAGCAAGTATGACAGTATAACTATTAAAACTAGATTACACTAAACATTACACTAGTCACTCTTTTCTGCTTTTTGAAACATTTTACAATAAAAAGATTGAAAGATTTAATTACAATGTGATATACTGGATAGGATTCTAACACACATACCAAAAAAAAGTACATGAGTGGAAAATCTTGTAAATTCTGAATAAGACTGAGTTTAATCAACAGTAATGTCTCAATGCTCATATCCTAGTTTTGGCAAATATAACTTGGTTGTGAAATGTTAACATCAGAGGAAAATTGCTAAAAGGTACGTAGGAAGTCTCCGTATTACCTCTCGGCTAACTGAAAATTATAAAGCAACCATCAACCACCAATAAATAAAAGGCATAATAAAGCACTTAAACATACTTATAAAAGTCTTCATAGAATTGCCCTTTATGATCCTTTCGAATCGAAGCTCGATTTATTTCAGGAAATTCATCTGAAACAGAAAAGATGAATTATGTAGATCAACTGAAAAGAGAAATATATCCTTCTGTTGGCTTCCTCTTCTGATTGAAGATCTGCATCACAAGAAGAAAGCTATGTATCTATTAAATTGGTTTCAGGATGATGTCAGCCCATAACTTCTTTTTTCTTCAATTTTTATTTTTCCCCCAAAAGTTATTATTGTTATTAGTACATCCTTGGGATACACAGTGGTTACATTAAGTTTGAGGCATTGATAGATGTACATACCACATAATCATCGACATCCCTTCCTCTCCCCCTTCCCACCACCCCCTCCCAGTTCCTTCTCCCTTTCTGCAAATCCATCTCCTGATTTCCTACCATCTTTTACTTAAACTTTGAGTTTCTCCAATGAAAACACAGAGAAAGAGATCAAAAAAAAATCTGATTCAGTCACCTCCAAGAAAATTAAATACCTAGAATCAACCTGACAGAACAAGTAAAAGACCTCCATACTGAGTACTACTATACTCTGAAAAAAGAAATCAAAGAATTTTAGAAAACACAAAGACATTCCCCCATTCTTGGATAGGCAGAACCAAGACTGTCAAAATGTCAACACTGTCAACACTCACCTACCTAAACTGATATGCAGATTCAATGCAATCCCAATCAAGATACCAGTAGTATTTTTTATAGAACCAGAAAAAATGACCCAAAAATTTGGAACCACAAGAAGCTAAGAATAGCCAAAACAATCCTATGCAACAGAACAAAAGCAGGAGGCATCACAATATCAGATATCAAATTATATTACACAGCAACAGTAGTAAAAATGATATGGTATTAGCACAAAAACAGACAGGTGGGTCAGTGGAATAGAACTGAGGATGTCCAAACACCCCCAAGTGCCTTCATCCATCTGATCTTCAACAAAAGGGCCAAAATTATACACTGTAGTAAATACAGCCTCTTTTAACAAATGGGGCTGGGAAAACTGGTTAACCACGTACACAAGAATAAAACTAGACCCACATCTTTCACCATGCACTAAAATCAAATCAAAATGGATCAAAGACTTAGACATTAAAATGGAAACACTGGGGGCTAGAGGAATGGCACAGCAACTAAAGCACTTGACTTGCACGCGCACGGCCCTTAGTTCAATTCCCCAGCGCCACAGGAAAAGTGGAAAAAATGAACACTGTGAAGGAAAGAGGAAAAGGAATGGCTGGGGGTGGAGGTAGAAGATATTCAACAAAATATTAAGTGTGGGAAGCCAGATGCAGTGGTTGTGCCTGTAGTCCCAGTGCCGGGAGGGAGAAGCAGGAGGAGCACTTGAGCCCAGAAGCTAGTGATAAGCATGGGCAACTGAGAAAGATGCTGTCTCTTAAAATAATAACAATAACAACATGGGTTAGGGATGTAGCCAAATGGTTAGGGCATCTGCCTAGCACAAGCACAAGTCCCTGGGTTCAATTCCCCAATACCACATAAGCAAGATGTGGTGGCACACACCTGTAAAAACAGCACTTAGGAAGCTGAAGCAAAAGGATTACTATGAGTTCGAGGCCAGCCTATGCAGCATAGTGAGTTCAGGACAAGCCTGGACTACAGAGCCTCAAAATAAATAAATGAAATAAGTAAAATAATAACAATAATAACCATAGGAGGAAAAAACAGTTACTCACCTATAGATTTTGCATCATAGAAAGTTCTAGAAAACAGGACAACTGTCACTTCATGACTACAGTTCTTCTCCTAGGCATGAAGAGAGAAAAAGAGGGCTCAAGTTGACTTCATTGACTTCACTATGAAGTACCAAGAAATACATACTAATATTCTCAATTCTAAGAGGCTCAGAGCAGCAATCCACAGTACTAGATAAAATTTATGACTGTAGAAACATAGTGGAGGTGAGAGAAGACTGCTGAAGTCAGGAGATCTGTACTGTTCCTGGCTCTGTAGCTTATGCCTACGTGACCTTGGGTACACTACCTCAAGTCCTAGGAGTGTGCAAAGTGCTTGGAAGATGGTAAGTCACCAATAAGTCAGGGGTCCTGTCTCCTAGCTTGAGAAGACATAAACTTGATCAACCCAGAGGCAAAGGTTCATGATTTCTGTACCTGGTCTGCACAGCCTTTTAATTTCTTTAGAATGGCAGTTTAGAAAATTAGAATAGGACCCATACTAGTAGATTTAAAAATCAATGGAAGTCTACCCTTTCCCATCATCATGGGATAAGGACTGGGGGTGATGTAAATGTAGTAAGCCAAGGTCATGAATTACCTTTTGGATGGGGGTGAGGACTACTGGGAATAAACATTTCCATGGAATCTAAAAAGCGACATACTGGAAACAGTATTTATAGATGGACATGAAATGCGGCTTGTACCAAGAGGCAGAACACTCAGCTTCGGTTCCTCCTGGGCCTAACCCCAGCTCTATCCCAATCACACAACTCAGCACTCACCACAGAAGGTATATAAATAACACTATGTGCCATCACATCCTCTTTCATGGGTAGCTCATGCAAACACAAATTCCTACATAGAAGCCACAAGGCCAAGAGTCCCTCAACTCATATATGATGCAAGAGACAGGGGCTACTTTTAATCTCCATTTTCTAGACAAAGAAATGGAGCCTCACAGAAACAGTAATTCTCCATCATCATAAAGGTAATTGGTCCTAGCACTCTGGAAGACTGAGGCAAGGGGATCACAAATTCAAGCTCAATTCAAACTTGGATAACTTAGAGACCTTGTCTCAGAATAAAAATTAAAAAGGGCCGAGGATGTGGGTCAGCATAAAGACCTGGGTTCAATCCCAAGGACTAGAAAAAAAAGAAGTTAGCTGCAACAGAACCAAAATTTTAAATCTAGACTGCTGGGATGGCAAATACATTTTTGGTCAGTATGTTTGCATGTGAAATCAAAATCAAGTGATTAGAATAATTGTGTTTTAAACTGTGACCAAGAAATGTAATATAAATAATTACCATTAGTGACATTTAGCACATTAAAAATGTTGCACATAGCTGAGCCAGTGGTGCAGGCTGTGATATCAGCATTCCAGGAAGCTAATGCAGAAGGATCACAAGTTCGAGCCCAGTGTGAGTAACTCAGTGATTCAGCAAGACCCTGTCTCAAAATTAAAAACCAAAAACTGGTCTGGGAATGTTCATTATTTCACAATATTTCAATATCTCAAAAAAATCCCATATTGAGGGGCTGGAGGAACGGCTCAGTGGTTAAAAGCGCTTGCTTAGCAAGCGCAAAGTCAAGTTCTAAGTACCCGAGTTCGATTCCCCAGCACCACAGAAGCTGGGCATGGTGTCGGGAGGCTGAGGCAGGAGGATTGCCTGAATCTAAAGCCAGCCTGGGCTCCATAGTGAGTTCAGGACCAGCCTGGACTACAGAGCGAGACCCTGTCTCAAAAAAAAAAAAATCCCATACTGAGTAAACAGATGCTTTCCATGCTTAAACCCTGGCAATCACAAATCTATTTCATCTCTGTAGACTTTGCCTAATTTGGATATTTTATATAATTGAGATCTTACATTGTCATATTTTGTATCTAGCTTCTCTCACGCAATGTTTTCAATATTCCTCCATGTTATGGCATGTATTTGTACATATTTTTATGACTCAATAACACGATATGACATTGTATGGATATTAACATTCCATTTGCCCATTCATTAACTGACAGATACTTATATGGTTCCTATTTTTTTGCTACTATGAATAATTACTAGTACGAACACACATTTAAATATTTGTGTGAATGTTTACAGTAAGCCTTCCTATGGGAGCTTCCTCATCTACAGATTCAACCAATTGGGGAGCAAAAATATTCAAGGAAAAAGTTTTCTTCTATACCAAACAGGTACAGATTTTTTTCTAGTAAGCTAGAAATAATTTAAGTACAATAGAGGAGAGTGTGTGTATATAAACACGTTCTCATTTTATATGAAGAACCTGAGTATTCAAAATATTTGGTATCCACAGGGGATTCTGGAACCAATGATCTAACAAGATATATATGTGTGTGTGTGTGTGTGTGTGTGTATGTATATATATATATGTATATGTATGTATATATATATATATATATATATATATATATATACACACACACACACAAGTGTGGAATTACTGAGTCATAGAGCAATACCATTGTTTTGTTTTGTTTTTGAGACAAGATCTCACTCTGTAGCCCAGACTGGCCCTGAACTCACTATGTAGCCCAAGATGGCCTCAGACTCACAGCAATCTGCCTGCCACAGCCTCCCCCATGCTGAGACGGCTGGTGTGTACCACCACACCCAGCATACTTCATGCTTGGGAATCAAACTCAGGGCCTCCGGCTTGGCCCTTTGTGTATCTTCTTCAGAGAAATATCCACATTGAGTTCTTTGACAATAGATTACTTGTCTCTATTTTCTTTTTTTTTTTTTTTTGAGTTGTAAAAAGTTCCTTACATTTTCTTGACAGTAGATTCTTACTGTGTAGATAATCAGCAAATACCTTCCTCAACTCTGTGGGCTGTATGTTCACCCTTTTCTGTGTATACATGTGTGTGGTGCGGGGACTGAAAGCTAGGACTTTGAACATGCGAGGCAAGAACTCTACCAGCTCAAAACTTCCCAATTTTAGTGATACTCAATATATTTTTATCCTTTGGTTGTTGTGTTTTGACTTTTGTCATTGTCGTTGTAATATTTGTAGTACTAAGAACCAAACCCAGGGTGCTGTACCACTGAGCTATACCACTGGCTCTTTTTAGTTTTCATTTTCAGACAGATTTTCACTAATTTGCCCACTTTGGCCTCAAACCTGCAATCCTCCTGCGTCAGCCTCCCAGAAACAGAAATTACATGCACATATCACCATGCATTGCAGTTTGGGTAGCACAGCTATGAAAATCATTGCCAAATTCTACATCATAAAGACCCCTTTTTTTTTGAGGCAGGATCTTGCTGTACAGTCCAGGCTAGTCCTGAACTCACTGTGTAACTAGCCAGGCTTTGAACTCATGGCAATCCTCCTACCCAGCTGCTGGGATTACAGATAATGCACTACCGTGCTCAATTTATGTGGTGCTGGGGAATCGAACCCAGGATCTTGTACCTTCTAGGCAACTATCCACCAGCTGAGCTATAAACATATGCCTTAAGTTTTAAGCCTTACGGTCTTAGCTCTTCTATTTAGGTCTTTGGTCCAATTTGGTTGATTTTTGTGTATGATGTGATATAAGGATCCAAATTCATTCTTTTGCACATGGATATTCAGTTATCTCAGACTGCTTGTTGAGAAAACCATTCCTTCACCCACTGAATGGATTTTATACCCTTGTCTAAAATAAGCTGACCATACATGTATGGATTTCTGGACTTTCAATTCTATTTACACATTTATATGCACATCTATGTCTAAGCCTTATCACACTATTTTGATGTCATTAGAGAGAATCCTTCAATTTAGCTTCCCTTTTATGAAACTGTTTTGGCTATTTAAGATTTCTTCTATTTCAACAAAAATTTTAGGAGCAGCTCTTGCAGTGGATAGGGACTCCACTGAACTGTAGACTGCTTTGAGTGGTGTCATTTTCACAATATTTTAATACATAAATACAGTTACCTTTCTTTTTATTTAGGGCTTTAATTTCTTTCAGTAGTGTTTCAAAAAATTTGAGTATGTAAGTCTTGCAAGTCTTGGGAAAATAATCCCTAAATATTTTATTCCTTCTGATGCCGCTGTGAACACTTTAATTTCCTTTGTTGTGAATTCTTCAGTGCTGGTATAGAGAGATACAACTTAATTTAGATCCTGAAACTTTACTGAATTTAGGACATCCTCCCCAACTCTTTTACTTTTTGTGTGTTTTTTTGTTTTGTTTTGTTTTTTCTTATTCTGAGGCAGGGCATTACTCATTCAGTAGTTTAGCCTGGGCTCAAACTTATGGTCTTTACCCTTCAATCTCCCAGAGTGCCAGAATTTCAGGTGTGTGTCACCATACCCCGCTTGTGTGAATTTCTCAGGACTTCCTACATACAGGAAAACATGTTATCTATGAGTAGAAAAAGTTTTATTTCTTTTTCAGTTGGGTAAAATTTATTATACTTGTCCAGTTGCTCTGTCTAGAACTTCTAGTATTTCTGGTTGTAAGGGATCGTTTTCAGTCTTTCAACACTGAGTATGATGTCACATGTGTGCTTCATAAATGCTGTTTATGATGTTGAGGTGATTAATTTAAATCTAGAGTGTGAGTTTTAGCTTAGACATTCAAT
This sequence comes from Ctenodactylus gundi, assembly GCA_004027205.1. Lineage (NCBI taxonomy): Eukaryota > Metazoa > Chordata > Mammalia > Rodentia > Ctenodactylidae > Ctenodactylus > Ctenodactylus gundi. The sequence goes on along the minus strand of PVKB01005669.1, from coordinate 81,329 downwards.
TTAGCACAGCTTAATAAAACCAGTGTATTTTAAAAGTTTATGTTGGGTAACGGTCACTCAATGACATGTCTTGTGGAAGAAACTTACCTTCCACTTGGTAAACAGGTCAGCAAGGAAACCATTCACAGCTTTCTCGAAATACAGATCCCCTGAAAGATAAAATGAGAAGACTGTTAAGGCTTTATTTCTTGCTTGGAGTTTCTTATCTGAATAAAGTAACAAAAATGGGACCAAAAACAAAGTAGTAGGCTTTGCTATGCTTTAAACTACAATCAAAAGCCAGATGTACAAAATGGCTTCACCCTAGATTTTCTATCAAGTCACGTTTACTATTTGTCCAGATGAATGAAATACAGTGTAGTTTCAAAATGATAGCGCAATCTAACCTCTAAATATGATTATTCTCACAAATGCTTAAAGTTTGTCACAAGATGAGTTAATAGCTTCTGGCTCCCATGAATTATCATATGTAGCTCCTGCTATCCACTGGCACAAAAGTTAATTTGTAATTTTGCTAATTACAAATATGAGCCGTATGTACTATGAGGCTAGCGCAGTGGTAGGCCCAGTATCTGTACCTCACAGCAGTTGTGTTGACCCCTCATTACATCATAATTCTATCAAAAGTAAGATAAACTTGGTTATTTTTGTGAGAGAAAGAAAAAGAGCTCAAAAAAAACTGTTTCCTCCACACCCACAATGATGACTCTACAACTTTTCATTCTACACTTATAGAATAATTAAAGACATGAGGATTCAGGATTTTCATTAATATTTCACTGCATTTTTATTCCTTCTCATTCTGTCTCAACACACACACACACACACACACACACACACAGAGTGCTATAGTTTGGTTCTTGAGTGTCCCCCAAAAGCCTCACGTACTTGAGACTATGTGTTACTGGGAGGCAGAGCTTGGCTGGAATGCACGGATGCTTGGGGTTTGAACGGGAGGGACTGTACCAACTTATTGCCACTGGGGAAGGCCCCTGAACAGCTTTCAGGAAAGCGTTGTTTACTCCAGGGCCAGAAATTGGGGGAAGAACACCCACTTTGGGTATGGGGCCCAGGATTAGAATAAATAAAGGAAGAAAGAAGAGAAACATAGTTACAGCTTCTTCCTGACAAGGTTCTGGTCTTGGCCTGAGTCTGAAGACTCACTTGGCTTCTGTCTGCAAAGGGGTGAGCAGCAATCCAACCTCTATCCCTGCCATGTGCCTCCACTGTTGCCAATTGCCCCATCAATGGACTGTGGTCTGACAGACCTTCTGAAAAAACTGGGAGCTAAATAAATCTTCCCTCCCTTAAATTGCAGGTGTCCGGTATTCTGTCACAACAACAAATAAGTAACTAAGACACCTAGTATATACTATGAACATAGAGAGAGTCTCCATTCAGTGTTCACACCATCCATCCATCCATCCAACTATCTCAGCATCGGGACACACGTTTAGAGGACGCCAAGAGTTTCACTGTGAGATGACACCATCTTGGCAGACACTAGAAAATTCTCCCCGGAAGCATCACAACACCATTTAAGGAACAGTACCATAAATATCAAAATCCCACATTTCACAGCTCATCTGAATAAATATGTAAACCATAGCCGATGTAGAACGGAACACCACCTGAAACAAAAATATAATTGTGTTAAAAAGCAACCATGTAAAGCTTCTCAGTTCTGCAAGCCCTGAAGCTCAGTTTCAAAACAATGTAAATGTACTTAATACACTGAACTATACACTTAAAAATGGGTCAGACAGTAGAAAATTGTGGATGCTTCACAGGTTCAAGCCAGCTTCAACTTTAGAGTGAGACCCTGTCTTAAAAACAAACTACCAGATGGTAAATTTTATGACAAATATTTTTCACAAATGTTTTTTCTTAATAATGGAAGCTCTCCTTTTAGTACTGAATCATGGGTACTGAGATATATCCCCAGCCATTTTTTGAGAAAAGGTCTCATAAATTGCTAGGTTGCCCAGACTGGGATTAAAATTACGATCCCTCTGCCTCAGCTTCAGAGTACTAAGATTACAAAAGTGAGCCACCACATCTGGTTTGTTTGTTTTTTATATCTTTTTTTGTTGTTGTTGTTTGTTTGGTACTTGAAACTAACCCCAGGGCCTTCACACTGACCTACGTCTCCGGCCCATTTTATATCTGGTTTTGACACAGGGTCTCGCTTAGTCGCTACGCTGTCCAGGCTGCGCTCAAACTCACGCTCACCTCGGACTTCCATGGAGCTGGGGTCACACGTTTGCATCACTGGGCCTGGTTCCCAATTCTTTTCCAAAGTGTTTAGTTTTGTTTTGTTTCTTGGGACAGGATCACTAAACACTAAGTTGCCCAAGCTTGGCTTAAACTTGCCACCCTCCTGCCTCAGCCTCTCGGAGTGCTGGGATCCTATCAAAATGGCAAGAATGCTTTTAATTGTGAACTTGCTTTTAATTGGGACTTGAAACATCACATTTCATTCACGTATTCTTCCATTAAAAAAAAATTACTGACCTCTTTCTGAGCGTTATAGGCAGTAAGATCTGGCCTCTGCCTTCTTGGTGCTTACAGTACAGGATAAGAATGTGAAAAATATCACAGCACATACAGATGATTCATGAAAATTCACACAAGAAATGCAGCTCAGCCAAGTGTGCTGGCCTGAGCCTGGGGGCTGAGGCAGAGGACTGCAAGTTCATGCAATACCTGGGGACCTTAACAACTTAGTAAGACTATCTAAAAAAAAATCCAGACTTGATGGAGCATGCCTGTAATCCTCGCCCTCTGGGAGGCTAAGGCTGGAGGATCCCACGTTCAAGCCCAGACGAGGCAACGTAATGACTTAGCAAGACCCTGTTTCAAAATCAAAAGTAAAAGAATAGGCTGGAGATGTAGCTCCATGTGAAAGCTCTGGGTTCTGAATTCAATCCCCAGTCCCCAGTACTATGAATGAATGAATATGCAACTCAGTATAAATGCCCTGGATTCAATCCCAGTGCTGAAAAGAAAAAAAAGGGGAGAGAGACAGAGACAGAGAGGCACAGAAGGGGCAGTGAATTAAACTCATTATGGAGGCAGAACTTGGACAAAACACGCCATCTGGCAACACTATAATTCACATAGCATCTCCAATGCACCCTGACTGTCTCAAGGAAAACCCTAAGTCATGTAGTGCCTGTGTGCTTTAGCACAGCTCTTTACCTAGCCCTTTCCTCCTTTGCAAGATTCTGAGATTTGGCAAGAAGGCAGAATGAAAATCCCTAGCACTCCTTTACATAATTAGAAACCCCACTCCTCAAAGACAGACATTTCTTAAGTTCCTAGCACTCTGGAGGGCTGAAACACAAGGATTACAACCTTGAGCCCAACTTGGGCAATTTAGCAACATAGCCAGGCCCTATCTCAAAATCAAAAGCCAACAATGGGCTGGGGATATATCTCAGTACAAAGGCCTAGACTCCAACAACAACAACAAAAACAAACAATAAAATACTCCAGATAAAACATTAACCCATTCATGAAGACAGAGCCTTCTTTTTGACCGGTCAACTCTTAAAAGGCCCACCTCCTGAGACAGCTTGCAACAGGAACTAAGTTTCAGTATGAGTTTTGTGGGGGCATTTAAACCACACAACTGTGTTCGAAATTTTGTTAAATGTACTCCTCGCTTTAAAAACTGTAAAAATATCAATTATCATATTTAAATGGTCCCCTTTTCCCCTTTTTGTAAATAAAAAATTTTTTTTCCTATGCGAGGGAGCAAACCCCATGGCCTTGTTGAATATCAGGTAAGCATTCTACTACCGAGCTACATCTCCAACCCAAGATAAAATTTTTTAAGATAAAAACTCACCAACATAAAAGTCACCAGTTTGAAGTCTACAATTCAATCGATACAGTGGCACCCACTTGCAATCCCAGACACTCAGGAAGTGTAGGCAGGAGGATCACGAAGTCAAGGCCAAACAAATTTAGTGAGATACTGTGTTAATAAAAAATAAAAAGGACTGGGAACTTGGCTCAGCAATAGAGGGCTTGCCTAGATGTGCAAGCCCCTGGGTGTAATGTCCAGTGCTGATAAAGAAAAGTTTACGAGTCAGCACTTTTTGGACACTCAAAGAGTCGAGCAACCATCACCGTTTATCTCATTTAAGAGCATTTCCATCACTCCAAAAGGAAACTCCACAGCAGACTAAGGGAGTAGTTCAGAGCTGGAGTGCTTGCTTAGGATGCAGGAGGCAAGGGAACAGAGGATCCAGGCCAGTGACACAGGCCTGTCATTCCAGCACTCGGGGAGGCTGAGGCAGAAGGATCACAAATTTAAGCCCAACATGAGGAAATTAGTAAGACATTGTCTCAAAATCAAAACCACAAAAGGGGGCTGGAGGAATGGCACAGTGGTTAAAAAGCACTTGCCGAGCAAGCACAAGGCACTGGGTTCAGTTCCCAGTACCACATAAAGCAGGGTGTGGTGGCGCACGACTATAATCCCAGTACTCTGGAGGCTGAGGAGGACTGCAAAATCCAAGGCCAGCCTGGGGTACAGAACAAGATCCTGCCTCAAAAAAAAAAAAAAAAAAAAAAAAATCAAAACCAAGAAATGGGCTGGGGATGTAGCTCAATATGAAGGCTCAATCGCACCACTGCAACTCCAACACACACACAGACACACACACACACACACACACACACACACACACACGGTTCCATACTCACACTCATCAGGAGTTCCTCCCCACTCTCCTCACCACCTGCAACCACTGATCTATTTCCTGTCTTCATGAATATGCCTATTGTAATATTTCACATAAACAGAATCATTCAATATGAGATGTTTTGTGACCTTTTTATAACTTTTTCAAGGTTGATCCATGTGTTGCATGAATCGTGTTGTAGAAATCAAAACGAATTTCATTCTTTGGGCTAAAGGTGTAACTCGGTGGTTAGAGCACTTGGCTACCACCTTAGTGCCTTGGGTTTAATCCCAAGAACCAAAAACAAGCCACAAAACTATATTCTTAGCTGGACAAGTTGAGGCACAGCTATACTCCCAGCACTCAGAAGGCTGAGGCAGGAGGATTGCCATGAGTTCAAGGCCAGCTTGGTCTAAATAGTGAGTTCAGGACTGGCATAGACAAAAAAAGAAAAAACAAACTACTCTTTTTCCCCCAACTGGGCTCCACAGTGAATTCAGGAATAGCTGGGGTTACAGAGTGAGACCCTGTCTCACCAAAAAAAAAAAAAAAAAAAAAACAAGTTTTGTTTTTAATATAGGTAGCTACTCTAGCCAGTCTGAAATGGTATCGCATTATAGATGGGGGGAGGTGTTTTGTTTAAAGACAGGGTCTCGTTCTATAGCCAGCCTGGTCCTGAACTCAGTATGGAGCCCAGGCTGGCCTTGGAATCATGGCAATCCTCTTGCCTCCGCCTCTCGAGTGGATTACAGGCGTGCATTGCCATACCCAGCTAGCTACATGTGGTGCTGGGGAATCCAACTCTGGGCCTTACGCTTGCAAAGCAAGGGCTTTAACCCCTGTGCCATTCCTTCAGCCCCTAATTGTAGTTTTTGATAGTTCCTTAATGACTACTGATGTTAGACATGTTTTCACATTTATTAACCATCCACCTATCCAAGTTTTGAAAAAGCATATTCAAACCATTTCGCCTTTTTCCTAAGAGTGCTGTTTACCTTTTTATATATTTTTGTAAATAAATCAAATATTTATCTGAACTTTCTCAAAGGCATTGTGAAAATCCTAGTTAATTCTAGTTAAAATGTCTGCTATATTTTAATATTTGTATATACATTTCTGTCCATACTCATAATTAATGCTGTTTTTTTTGTTTGTTTCGTTTGGGGTTTTTTTGAGGCAGGTTCTCTCTCTGTACTCTCAGCTGGTCCTGAACTTACTAAATAACCAAGGCTGGCCTCAATTTAAGGCAATTCTCCTGCCTCAGGTTCCTGAGTGCTGGGATTAAAGGTATGTGCCACCATACCCAGGTAATACTGGTACCTGGGAACTAAATCTGGGGCCTTGTGCTTGCTAGGCAAGCACTTTAACTACTGAGCTATATCCCCAGCCCCAATACTGTTACTCTTAATTTTGAAATTAGAGTGCTTTTATTATTGAATCCAGGGCCTTTGTAGTGGGCTATATCCCCAGTACTTTTTTTTTTTAAAAAAAAGATTGGCTTTCACTAAATCGCCAAGTTAACTATAGTGAGACTGAGCTTAAACTCATGAACCTCCAGCCTCAGCCTCCCAAAGTGCTGGGATTACAGGTATCCACCACTATGCTGAGGTTAGGGTACTTTTTTATTATAAAAAATTCCAAACATTCTGAAAATTTGAAAAAATATTCAGGAACACTCATAGCCACCACCTGGATTCTACTCTTAACATGACATTTGGATTACCATTTATCTGTTCAACTATCTGTCCCTTTAAGTACCAATCATTTTTTCTTCTATAAGAAAGTCAGTTGCAAACATCAATATTTATTTTTCTTACTTATTTCTGTAATGCTAGACACTGAACCGAGGGTCCTGAGCATGCTAGACACACATGAGCTATATGCCCAGCCTCATTTGTTCGTTTTTCTGTTTTTGTGGTACTGAAGATTGAACTTTGGGCCTTTACACTGAGCTACATCCCTAGTCCTTTTTTTAACTTTATGAGACAAGATACCACTAAGTTACTAAATTGCCCAGGCTAGGCTTGAACTTAAGCTCCTACTCTTCAGCCGAGATTACTGACATGTGCCACCATGCCTGGCTACACTTAGTTATTTATCATGAGATGCTCTCACAGGGTTGCCTAGGCTGGTCACCAGCCTCAGAATCCTGAGTAGCTGGGATTCAGGAGTATGCCACCACACCTGGCTTCCCTTTACTTTTGATCTGTCATTCATAACCTTTTGTGGATTGGAAAAACAGGTAACTGGACTGGTTATAAAGTTATTCCAGGGACTGGAGGAGTAGCACAACCATTAGACTGCTGAGCCAGAAGGATCCACTTTCAAGTCCTCTGACAAATTTAGTGACTTACGAAGTCTGTCTCCAGATAAAGAATAAAAAGGGCTAGGGATATAACTCAATAGTAGAATGTCCCTGAGTTTGATCTCCATTGCCACAAAAAATACTAAATAAAGAAATGCATGTATGCATGTGAAAAGTACAGACCCTGCCTCAAGGTGCTCACAGTCCCGAGGGAGGCACACAGGAGAAGGTGTCCAGTATAATGTGTAACATACGCATACACCCAAGGGGGCACAGAGGTGCTTCCAGAGTGGTGGCACTCGAGCTTTGCAGAAGCAGCGAAGCCTCAGATTAGAACTGACACTTAGATTTAGGAGAAGGCAGGGTCTGAGCCCCCCAAGCTGGAGAGGGTAATATATGCAATGACATGGAGACAAAGAACACAGCTTGTCTGAGGAGCAGTGATGGCATGGCTAAGATGTGGGAGGGGAGAGAGGTGACACCCACGGGAGAGGTGTGGAACTGAGCTTCAGACTTGGCCACCTGCACTGAGTTTTCCACTCATACGTCCAGGAGGTATCTCACAAACTGAACTTTTTAATTCTTCCTAACACTCCCCCATTTGATTATATGGCACCACCATCTACCTAGCTGTTCCATTCTTCCCTTTCACATCTCAAATCCAATCCACCAGCAAGTTCTGTGGGTCTACCCTGAAATGCAACTCACCCCTACCAACATGTTACAGTTCTCACCTTAGTCCATACTATCATCTTTTTTGCCGGACTGCAACAGGCCTCCCAAATTGTTTTTCTGCTTCTGCTCTTGTCTTACAAAAACAATAACTCTCTGCAGTACATCAGATCAGAGAAACTGCTACACGCACTGTTAGATGCCGATCCATTATCCATTCTTCCTCTCATCCTAAGTAACTAGAAGCTGACTCTAGAAAAGGGATCCAATAAAAGAATAAAATTCACAGACGTGGCATTACATCTGATAAGATTCTGGCTAGTAAGATACAAATGGTAATGCTATGTCCTTAAAGAAAGGGGACTTGATTGAAAGGTGTAAGTTCCTAATTTCCTCTGTCCTCAGCCCAAAGTATGGATGTGGCTACAGCAGCTCCAGTGACATCATGGAAGCCCTATCCATGACCTGAGGACAGCAGAAGAGGAAGAGAGAAGGACACTGGATCAACAGTAACTGTGACGCTGTTATTGTATACCCATAGATTTCCATTTCTGAGGAAAAAAAAATGTTGACCTTGAAGAATTACAGCCACCAGTTCTTTGGGGGTTTTGGTCAACAAAATCCAAGTAAATGAACAGTGCCAGACAGAGGGATTCCCTCATGAAGGTCTCTCTATTATCTATCTATCTATCTATCTATCTATCTATCTATCTATCTCTGTCTCTCTCTTTTTCTGTCAAGGTCTCTCTTCACATTTAGGACATAAACTTCCACTAAGTTTAACTTTTGCTATATGTATTAGCAGGCACGGCATAATGCAGGCTAGATAATAATATCTCCATGTTGAATATGAAATAGATACATTTAGAAGAAGAAAACAAGGATCAATCCCACCCTAAAGAGGTCCAACTACATATAACACATTATACTTGCAGAGAATTCCGATTCAATATAGTTCTACCTGGGCAACACAGTAGCAATCATGAGATTTTCATTTATTCTGTTTTGATTTTAGGATTTAACACACAATGGTATGGGGTAACAAAACCAAAGAGCACTTTATAATTTTTTTTTTGAGACATGGTCTCACTCTATAGTCCAGTCTAATCCTGAACTCACTATGTAACGCAGAGTGGCCTTGACCTCACACCAATACTCCTGCTTCAGTCTCCAAGTGCTGGGATTACAGGTGTGCGCCACCATGTCTAGCTTATATGTTATTGGAGAATTGAGCTCAGGATCTTGCACTTGCTGGGCAAGTGCCATAACCACTGTGCTACTCATCCAGTCCACACTTTATAAATCTTACTCTGAAATTTCCGTTCAGAAAAAAAAAAATCTTACTCTGGTATCTTCACTGATATAACCACACATGACCTTCTCATTCTTGACCCACAGCTCACCAGCCTGTGCCCTGAAAGGAGACACATACACACACACACATATAAATTATTACAAGCCTTACATTAATCTTAGAAGAAATAAGGACCCCCTCTACTCTGATACTTATACTCAAATAACCTGACTGGTTACAGATTTCCAGGGGAAAGTCCATGAAAAGACCATCCAACATAAAGAGTTCTCATACTATTCTGAATATGCACAACAGGAATTCATAATTAGGTAGTCCGTGGATAACATACAGAGCTAACCAATGGAAAGCTTCAGGGAATCCATCACTCTCTGAAATGATATGCAGTATTACCTAGACAGGGAATCTACAATTGCAGTCAAATCTCAAAAGGATCTACATCACATAAAAATTTCAAAAAAGTGATGAGCCAGGCACAGTGCTAATTCCAGTGTAATTCCAGCACTCTGGTACACTGAAGTATAAGGATCATAAACTGGGCAACTTAGCAACTTAGTGAAATTCTGTATTAAAATAAAAAAATTAGGCTGGGTATATAGCTCAGCTTAAGAGCCCTAAGCTCAATCCCCAGTACCACAAAAATAAAAAAAGGGTGAGCAATTTTGCTAATCACAACTTTGACACAATGAGTTTCAACACAAACAAAAATCCATCTTAGTATCATCATTGCTATGGCTGGGGTGGAGCTCAGTGGTTAAAGGCCTAGGACTTGGGCTTCATTCTTCAGCACCACCTAAACCTAACAATTAACTGGGTGCACTGGTACATGCTTATCACCCAACCGCTTGGGAGGCTGAGGCAAGAGGATTGCTATAAACTCTAGGCCAGCCTTGGCTACATAGTGAGTTCTGGACCAGTCTGGACTAAAGTGAGATCCTGCTTTAAAAAAAAGAGAGAGAGAGAGAGAGAGAGAGAGAGAGAGAGAGAGATACCAAGATTGGAACACAAGCAGCCAGAAGGTCAAGATCCATATTTAATGGAGAATATTCTATTGAAAAATTTAAATGCAACTTGGTACATTTTTCCTGCTTGATGTTATTCCTCTGAAATTTTTTTGAGGTACAAAAATATAACACGGTACAAAGAACATGGTCTTTAGAGCTCAAGAGCTGAGCAAAAAACTAGTTGAGGTAGGATTCAGCTTTAAATGTCCCTTAATAGTTCAATGGCCATGGAGGAAAAACTGTAGGAGGATCTGATTTTTAAAAAGGAGACAATGACATATATTTTATAGAGCTTCTTTGAGAATCAGTTAAAGTGAGAAAATTATTCAAGATATCATTAGGTGATCAGTTAAGAATACCAGTGACTATTCCCATAATAGCAGCAGATATTAACACAAAGTGCTGCTGTAACCAGTAGCACAGGCCTGTAATCCCAACACTCTGGGAATCTGAGGCAGGAGGATGGCAAATGTGAGACTAGCCTGGGCAGCAATGGACTCGGAATGTTGGTCAACACAAACGGTTCAAATCTCAACAGCAAAACTAATAAATAGTTAAAAAGGGCAATAAATCAGGAACTATGACATTAGACACCTTATGTCTCTCAACCTATTTCCTAATCTCTAAAACGAGAGAGCTAAATTAAATACATTTGCCAGAGGCCAGGCACAGTGGCAAGGGCCTATAACTCCAGTTACTTGGAACACTTAGAAGGCTGAGGCCACATGACAGCAACCTGGAGGCCAGCCCGGGCAACTTAGCAAGATGGTTCCTCAAAAAAAAAAAAAAGAAAAGAAAAAAGAAAAAAAAAAAAAGAAAAAAGAAAAAAGTTCCTCTGAAGGCTCCTTCAGTTCTAAAACCCATGCATCTAAGCCAGATGTTGGTGCACGCCTGTAATCCCAGCACTTGGGCAGCTAAGGTAGGATGACTGCCATGAGTTCAAGGCCTGCCTAGGCTACATAGTCCAGCCAGGATGACAGAGTGAGATGCTGTCTCAAAAGTTAATTATTTAATTAACTGGTAATAGAATATATGAATCCATACCTTGTTTGTCACAGAATACTGGTGGTACAGCAAATTTAATGAATCTAAAAAACTACCACACATTATCATGTATTTTGTTATTTGTTCTTGCTACAAGAATGCAATGTTTTAAGCACTTGTGTGTTTTATTACATGTATACCTATATGTTTCAAGTGCTTAAAAGCCCAGTCTTCGCATTAGGCTCTACTTCTATATACTGGCTGGTAATCCCAGAGTGATGTAATACTTACCTGATGCCAGCAAATTCCACTTTCTGGGTGATATAGGCACATGTACTGACCTAGGGAAGAGAGAGAAGACAGAATCAACCTGTCAAAGATCGGTCGCAAATAAGCTTCTAACAACTCAGGCTCAATCAGCACTCAAGGAAAACCTGCTGGGGCAGGTACAACAGCAGGTGGGTAAGGGTTGGGCAAGTACAGACACCAGTAAGACCCAGTGGAGATGAAAGGCCAGCAGAACAATCCACTCACCTTTACCTGTGCTCACCCTGCTGCCAACATGTACACACTCGTGTTAATGCAGTGCAGTTTATTCCTCATTGTTTTTGCTTTTAAGACAAGGCCTTGCTATGCTGACAAGGGAGGTCTTCACTCAGAGGCCTACGCATGCATCTCACTTTCAGTCTCGCAAGCAGCTGGGACTACAGATGTGCATCAACACGCCTGAATCTTTCTTTTACCTTTTTTATGATGTTGGAGATTGAACCTAAGCCATCAGGCATCCTTGAAAGTGCTCTACCGCTGACCAACACTGTAGCTATAGCAGAAATTTTTTCTTGAAAATACCTATTATTTGAAATTCTACTTACAATTTTTGGGGTGTGTATATATGGCACTAGAGATTGAGTCTAGAGCCTTCACATTGAGCTACATTCCTGGACGATCTTTTAGTTTTAATTTTGAGAGAAGATCTCACTAAGTCACTAAATTGCCCACCCTGGGCTCAAACTTGTAATCGTCCTGCCTCAGCCCTCCAGAGTGCTGAGATTAGAGACCAGCACCATCAGGCCTGGCTCTGTCTAGAATTTGTTCTTTCATAGCATACAAAATTTCAGTAAGGACAGTTCTCATTACCAGGTCACATTTATGATGAATTAAAGCTGGACCTGGTAACACAGGCCTGTGACCCCAGCACTCTTGGAGGCTAAGGTAGAATTTCAAGTATGAGCCCAACATGGGCAACTTAGTGTCTCAACATCAAAACTAAAAATAGGGCTGGAGATGTAGCTCAATGTGAAGGCCCTGGGTTGGATCCTCAGAAAAGAAAGAAAGAAGAAGAAGAGGAGGAGGAGAAGGAAGAAGCATGGGTTAAGTTTGTAGCTCTGTGGGAGAATGCACTTGCCTGGGTTGTACAAGGGCCTGGGTTTGATGAGCAGCAATGACAGAAAGCAAGAAAGAAAAGAAAGAGGGAAAGGGAAGGAGAGGAGAGGAGAGAGAAAGCAAGGAAAACAGAAGAATATAGGAAAAAGCACTCTCACCCAGAAAACACCAATCTGGGTTCCAGCAGTGTCACCTGCATACATTTTTTTCTGGTATCAGGCAATCATTTAACTTCTATTTATTTATTTATTTGCAAATAGGGTCTCATTCTGTAGTCCAGGCTGGTCCCGAACTCACTATGTACCCCATTCTGGCCTTGAACTCACAGCAATCCTCCTGTCTCAGCCTCTTTAGTGCTGGGGTTACAGGTGTGCACCACCACGCTCATCTTTAACTTCTTAATTTCAGTTTTCGTATCTATAAATTGGGGACAATAAATACTAGTTCATAAGAAGCTATAAGGAAAGCAGAAGATGAAACATCGGATGGTCTCTCTGATATGAGAGACCCAGACCACAACTATCTCATGGAACTTTAAACGAAAGACAAAGCGAAAGAGGGGGAAGCGGGGGGGGGGGGGGAAGGGAGGGCAGGGAGGGTAGGGGGCGGGACAAAAGGACAGCGGGAAAGCCCTTGTCACTGTGACAAGAAATGTATATGCACAAAATGCTCAACTCCATTGTAAACCTTAAATTCTGCACTTGTACATATCAATAAAATGGGGAAAAAAGAAGCTATAAGGAGTAAATGGTATCAAGTAAAAATATGAAAACTAAAGTCCCATTCAAACATAAAATGCAGAGTAAACATCTGTATCAATAAACAGCAAGAAAGCTCAAAAACAACTGGGAAGAGAATGGAAGAGGACACAATATGTTTATATTAATTATCTGCAGATGCTGGGAACAGATATGATTCATACTGTTCTTCTTACTAGAACTTTTTTTTTTTGGTGCTGAGGACCAAACCCAGGGCTGAGTTCACGGTTGCTAGGTAAATGCTCTACCATTGTGCCAAACCCCCAACCCCTTCTTACTTGTTCCTACTTAGCTCTATGATAAATAAGAATTATTCACATAATGGAAAAAGATAACATACTTTCTTTTTTGTTTATTTTTTGAGACAGGCTCTTGGTCTATAGCCAAGGCTGGTTCTGGACTCATGATGGACCCCAGACCAGCTCTGGATTCCCAGCAATCTGCCTGCCTCAGCCTCCTGAGTGCTGGGATTACAGGCATGCACCACCACACCCAGCTTATCTGGTGCTGGGGAACTGAACCCAGGATTTCTTAATCACATCTTACCAAACTTTTCTTTAGTCGCCACATATCCCCACGGCCAATATATTGATCCTTGAAAGTAAGTTCCACCAGGTCAAGGGTCACATCCTAAAAAGGACAATCAGATACACCTTTCAGCATTATTATGTCATATCTTATAGCCAAAGATAATGCTCACCCAATACGGAAAAAAGGCAAAAACCATTACAGAATACCTGGAATTGTCAGGCAAGGGAGCGCACACCTATAATCCCAACACTCTGGGAGGCTGAGGCAGGAAGATCACAATTTCAAGCACAGTCTCAGCAACCTAGTGAGTTAGTAAGACCCTGTCTCAAAATAAATAAAAGGGTAGAGGGACCTGAGGATGTAGTTCAGTTTGAAGGCTCTGGGTTTAACACTCAATACTTAAAAAAAAAAAAAAAAAGCAACTGGAAGACCATTCTGTACCAGAACCTCAATAAAAAGAATTTAGACTCCGAAAGGCAGCTTGCAAATGAGGCTTGATGATACACATCTATAATCCTAGCACTCAGACACCAGAAACAGGAATATTGAAAGTTCTAGGCCAGGCCGGCCACACAGTAAGTTCAATGCTGACTTGGACTAAATAGGGAGATGCTGTCTCCGATCAGAAAAAAAAAAGAAAAAAAAAATGCTTGCAAGTAAGGATGGGAAATCTGTAACAGATTCCACACAGTGGCTGTATGAAATTTAGTGGAAAGCCCAGCATGGTGGCACACCTGTTATCCTAGCACTGGAGAAGCTGAGTTAGGAGGACTGCTGTGTGAGTTAGAGGCTAGCCTTGGCTACAGACTGAGTTCAGGACCAGCCCCGACTAGAGTGAGTCGCCCATCTCAAAAACTTAGTGCAGGGGCTGGAAAAATAGCTTAGCCATTAAAATGCCTGCCTACCAAGTTCAAGGCCCTAGGTTTGATTTCCCAGCACCACATAAACTGGGCGTGGCAGCGCAAGACTGTAATCTCAACATTTGGGAGGCTGAAGCAGAAGGATTGCTTGAGCTCTAGGCCAGCCTGGGCTATACATAGCAAAGCTGAGAACCAGTCTGGACTACAGAGCAAGACCCTGCCTAAAAGCAAAAAGAAAAAAGAAAGAAGGGGAAAAAAAGTAGTACAAAGAGAACTAGAATACTAATTCTATGTTTTAGTTTAGTTTTACTAGTTTTACTTGTTTTTTGAGATGAGGTCTCTGTATGTTGCCCAAACTGGCCTCAATCTCCTAAGTTCAAGTCATTCTCTTGACTAAGTCTCCCAGGCAGCTAGGACCACACTGCCTTGTATCTCAGTCTTGATTGTAGAACTTGAATATAGAATTGACCTATGTACTTTATTTCTCCATATAATGCCAATATTACCTTATGGACAATAATTTTTACCTACAGAATATTTCAAAGATCACCATACATACAAAAAATATTAAAAATATACAACACAATATAAAAATTTGTTAGCTCAGGATTCATTTGTCTATGTATTTGGAGTAAAAATAATGATATGAGAAAAGTTATGCAAGCACTACACTCAATGTCTCAGGCTGCAGGAATAGCTCAGTGATTAAAGCGCTTGCCTAGCAACTGGTAAGTACCCAAGTTTGATTCCCCAGCATCACATAAGCTGGATCATGGTGGTGCACGCCTGTAATCTTAGCACTAGGGAGGCTGAGGCAGGAGGATTCTGTGAGTTCTAGGCCAGTATGGGCTACACAGTGAGCTCAGAACTAGCCTGGACTACAGAGTTCAACCCTGTCTCAATAAATAAATAAATAAATAAATAAATAAATAAATAAAAATTCAATGTCTAGAGTATGCCAAAAGTTGCCACACAAAGGACAAATTAAAGTTTGGGACAACCTATACTACAGCATCACATCATGAAGAAACTGAGAATACAAAAAATTTTAGTAATTTAATTGAGAAGTATATATACATCTTCAAATACACAATCTTTTTGTGTGTGTGATTATGTATGTGGTACTTGGAATTGAACCCAGAGCCTTCACACTGCGCTACCTCCTCAGCCCATTGTTATTTTGGTTTTGAGCTAGGATCTCAAGTCTCTAAGTTCCTCAGCTTGGGCTCAAGCCTCCCAGAGTGCTGAGATTACAGGGCCATGTCACTGGGCCCAGCATATGCACAATCTTTTTAGGACAAATTACAAAAATAAATAAATAAATAAAAAGAGAGAGGGGTTAAATGCAACCTACATAACACCTAACCACTTTAATAATTAAACTCTATGCCTAAGTAACCTATTGTTTCCTTAGTGATGTACCCCTAAGGAAGGACTCTAATTATTCTAAAAAGATACTTAAATCTTGAATAAAAACATACCTTAGGGTCTACAACATTCACATAAACATCTTGATAAGGTCTGAGCCGAAATACTTGAGTCACAGTCTGATCCACACTGATAGTTTCTGAAAGACAAAAAAAACCTCTGAGTCAGATAATATATTTTGAAAAATCAAGTGCCCTGTCTCAAAATCAAAAAGTCAAAAATGGGCTGTGGAAGTAGCTCAGTGTGAAGGCCCTGGGCTCCATCCTTAGTGTGGCAAAAACTCAAGAAATAAGAAAGAAAAGAGGGGGCTGGAGGAATGGCAACGCAGTTAAAGCACTTGCCTAGCAAGTGCAAGGCTCTGAGTTTGATTCCCCAGAACGACATAAAGCCAGGCATGGTGATGCATGCCTATTATGCCAGCACTCGGGAGGCTGTAGCAGGATTGCCATGAGTCCAAGGCCAGCCAGGACTACATGGTGTGTTCAGGACCAGCCTGGGCTACAGAGCAAGACCCTGTCTCAAAAAAAAAAAAAAAAGGAAAGAAAAGAGTGAACAAGTAAAGACAAGTGTAGTGGAGTATGTCTGTAGTTCTGGCATCCTGGGAGGCAGAAGCAGGAAGAAAACAAGCTCAAGATCCAGGCCCAGAAAACAAAAATGCTAACTAAAAGTAAAAAAAAAAAAAAAAAAAAAAAAAAAAAAAAAAAAAAAAAAAAAAAAAAAAAAAAAAAAAAAAAAAAAAAAAAAAAAAAAAAAAAAAAAAACACCAGAAAGTGGGCCTGGTGATACAGACATGGAATCACAGCACTGCCAGACACTAAGGCGTGAGAATCACAAGTTCAAGCCCAGCCTGCAACTGGGGGAGAGCCTGTCTCCAATAAATAACAAAAAGGACCTAGCTCAGAGTCAATTCCCCAGTATTGACAAAGAGAGAGAGAAAAAAAAAAGGCCAGGCCTCATGGCCCAGACCTGTAATCCCAGCACACCATGAGGGTGAGGCATGAGGTTTGCAGGCTTGAGCCCAACGTGGAGGGTAACTTGGCAACTTAATGAGATCTGATCTCAAAATAAAAAATAAGATTGGCTTGGGGATATAACTTAGGGTGAAGACCCGAGGTTCAAGTACTGAAGAAAATAAAAAAGTGGAAAATACATCTGCAAGCATTCAGTAAGCTAAAAAATTAATCATCTGCCACGAGCAAGGCATGCTGTCTGTCTTTCAAGAACTGAAAAATTAACAAATTCTCTGCTTTTCAGGTGAGAAGAGGTGCTTGACTAATATCTGAGCTCAAGGAGGAAAAGAGGAGGAGGGTGGAGGAATTGCACGGTAGTTAAAGCTTTCCTAGCAAGCACAAGGCCTTGAGTTCGATTCCCCAGCACCACAGAAAGCTGGGTGTAATGGCACACACCTGTAATCCCAGCACTCAGGAGGCTGAGGCAGGAGGATTGTTGTGAGTTCAAGATTAGCCTGGGCTAGAGAGTGAGACCCCATCTCAAAAAAAAAAAAAGAAGAAGAAAAAAGAAAAGGGCCGGAAGAATGGTTCAGCAGTTAAATGCAAGTACCCAAGTTCGATTCCTTAGCACCACTTAAGCTAGGTAGGAGTGGTGGCGCACTTGCTGGGCCTGGTGGCATAGGTGTGTAATCCCAGCACTTGGGCGGCTGAGGCAGGAGGATTGTCGTGAGTCCAAGGCCAGCCTGGGCTCCATAGTGAAATCAGGACTAGCCTGGGCTGCCGAGCAAGATTGTGTCTCAAAAAAAAAAAAAGAAGAAGAAGAAGAAGAAGGGGGTCTGGGGATGTAAGACAATGACAGGGCATATGTCCCTAAATTCAGTCCTCAGCGCGCACACACACACACACACACACACACACACACACACACACACACACACGGCTAACATCATGAGGAAGTTTAAAGGTCCACAGAAGTTCAGAATAAATCCTTTCTTGTTTAGAATAAGATATATCAGTGGTAATTAAGAGAAAAAAACTTTTCAAGTTGCAAAGCAGGTTGTTTATTTCAAAAAATAAGGTCAGATGAGTAACAAGCTTCTGTTACTGGAAGGGGATCCAAAAATGAGTTGCCCAAGAAAGAAAACTTTTCAAGAAACCGTGAAGTCTGGTAATGACCAACACAAGTGAAGGCATGAGACAGGGTGAAGGGTACGGATGACACTCTTAGAATTTGGGTTTTAGGGGTTAGAGGAATGGCTCAGTGGTTAAAACACTTCTCTAGCATCACATAAGCCAGGCATCATGGTGCATGCCTGTAATCCCAGCGCTGGGGAGGCTGAGACAGGAGGACTGCGGTGAGTCCAAGGCCAGCCTGGGCTCCATAGTGAGTTCAGGACCAGCCTGGGCTACAGAGCAAGAC
Source organism: Ctenodactylus gundi (assembly GCA_004027205.1). Taxonomy (NCBI): domain Eukaryota; kingdom Metazoa; phylum Chordata; class Mammalia; order Rodentia; family Ctenodactylidae; genus Ctenodactylus; species Ctenodactylus gundi. The sequence continues at coordinate 63,028 of PVKB01005669.1, read as the reverse complement.
CCTGTCTCAAAAAAAAAAAAAAAAAAAAAAAAAAGAATTTGGATTTTTATGCAACATTTTCCTATTAACTTGAACTATTAAATAGCTGACTTTAAAGTCCTTTACAGCAACACAGAATTTTTTTCTCATATTGTTTAAGAAATTAGCTTATTTACTATCAATTAACATACTCATTCCTTGCTCAACATGACACAGCCATTAGAGGAAAGGAGAAAGGACCTGGCTGGGCCTGGTGGCACATGCTTCTGCAAGCTCAGGCCCAGCCTGGAAAATATGGCAACTTAGTGAGACCCTGTCTCAAAATAAATATTTTAAAAATGAGCAGTGGATGTAGTACAGTGCAAAGGTCTTGAGTTCAATCCCTAGGACCATAATAAAGAGAGAAAGAGAGAATTTGAATCTAGGATAGCAAGGAGGTGGGTGCAATACCATTCACCTCTAATCACAGCTAGTCACTCCTCAGAGGGGAGACCCAAGGACACAGCTCATTTGTCTAGCATGCACAAAGTTCTGGGTTCGATTCCCTACCATCACATAAAAATTAGTCAGGTATGGTAGCACACGCCTATAATCCCAGTACTAGGGAGGCTAGCACTGCCGTGAGTAAAGGCCAGCATGGACTCCACGGTGAGTTCAGGAACACCCTGGACTACTTTATTTATTTTTTTTTCTTTTTTGTGGAGGAGGTAGTGGGGATTGAGCCTAGGGCCTTCATACCAAGCTACATGGCCAGCCCAAGAGAGATGCAATGCTTACCTTTCTGTAAGTCTTCCTTAAGTGACTTGACTTGCAAAAGCAGAGGGCTAGAATATAAAACCAGAAAGATATGAGAGGCTGGAAACAGAATCCCCCAGCTTTTTCCACCCTTGACCAAAAGGCGCACAGATAAATCTCTCTGGACATACTGTAACTTGTAGCACAAGAGAAGGCTTCTTTAGAAACAAAGAAGCTCTGCACTTGTAGGAAGGAAATGGGTAAACATAACAGGATTTTTCAGAATTTGTTATTTCAGCCTTAAAAAAAGAGAGAGACACAAAAGTCTGGCACAGTGACACAAACATGTTATCCTAGCAGCCAGTAGGCTGAGACAGGAAGGTTACAAGTTCAAGGCCAACCTGGACTATATAGAAAGATGTCTAAAACTAACAAACAAACAAACAGACAAGAAAATGGGTAAGAGGAAGTGAAATAATAATGATACAATTACTATGTCCCAAATACATACTAACAGAATGACTTGGAGGAAAAAAAGGGCAACTTAAAAAAAAAAAAAAACTGGTTTACCCAATCCCAACAGGCACAAGGTTTTGTAAAAGCAAAAAGTTATCCTGTCCTTCAAGCCCCTTAGACATGTTTACAAACATCATTTATAAATAGTGGCCTGTCCAGGTCCCTTGACCCTCGTAAGATGCTTACCTGTACTCATCATTAGGGTGAGCAATCTCCACAATGTCACCAAGCTTGATGTGAGGAAATACTTTGGGGTTTACAACTAGCTCATCGTCTGAAAGACAAATCAGTGATTTCCGTTAGATGGGCAAAGGTGACCTGGAGGAATAGCACAGTGGCTAAAGTACTTGCCTACCAAGCATAAGGCCCTGAGTTCAATTCCCCAGCACCACATAGACTGGGCATGGTGATGCACACCTGTAATCTCATAATCCCAGCACTTGAAAGGTTGAGGCAGGATGGGGCCAACCCGGGCTTTTTATTTTTATTTTTTTTTTTTTTTTGAGACAGGTCTCTCTCTATAGTCCAGCTCGTCCTGAATTCACTATGAAGCCCAGGCTGGCCAAGGACTCACAGCGATCCTTCTGCCTCAGCCTCAGAAGTACTGGGATTACAAGCATGTGCTGCCCTGCTCAGTTTACATGGTGTGAGGGAACTGAACCCAGGGCACTGAGCTTGCCAGGCAGTGTTCTAACCACTGAGCTACTCCTTCTGCCCCATCAGCCTATTTTTATTTCTATGTTTCAGTCAGGGTGTCACCAAGTTGCTAAGTTGCCCAGGCGGGGCTGGAACTTGCAATCCTCCTGCCTCAGCCTCCGGAACCACTGGGATTACAGGCATGAAGCACTACACCTGGCTTCTGAGGTTCCGATTTAAATCAAAGTCTAGAACAACTAAAGAATTTGCACAGGAGCCTAGGTGTTGAACTAGTAAAAAGCTGAATCAGACAGGGCTCAGGAATCTTGGCCCAGAACTCACATTTTTGTCTTCTGTGGGAGTTGGGGTAGGAGGGGAGGTAAGCCTGGAGATCAAGTCCAAGGCCTTCACAGTAAGCTGCAACCCAGTCCATCAGTCCATCTTTTTATTCCTTACTTTCAGACAAGGTTTCGCTAAGTCATTAATTTACCCTGGTTAGGCTGAAACTTGAAATCCTGTTGCCTCAGCCTCCCATGGGCCAGGATTACAGACCTGGGCCACCCAGCATGTCTTATGCTGTATTTTCCCACTGCTCCCATGATAAAAGCAACCCGTGGTTTGTGAAAATTAGTCCTCTGGGATAGATCTTTATTCCTTCAATATCATGGATCCAGCTCACACCAGGATCAAAACAGTCTGGGTTGCACAAACACAGCATTATCTCATATTTCTGCACTGTTCAAAGAGTTTCCCAAAACACTGTCTTCATGTGACTCTCACAATAAATCTGTGCCAATAACAGGAGTGACAAAATAAGTGGTAGATAAAATGATTTACCTAAGCGTAGACTGCTCCTCACTGTGCAGCAGGGACTGGTTGCTAGTGCAGGGTTCCCTCCATGTAAAGCTCACCACCTCTCAGATGTTACAAACATCAAGCCAAATAAAAGGGTATAGACGGCTGGAGGAATGGCTCAGTGGTTAAGGCCTTGCCTATCAAGGGCTACGTCAAGCACTAAGTACCCGAGTTCAATTCCCCAGCACCAAATAAACTAGGCATGGTGGTACACGCCTGTAATCCCAGCACTAGGGAGGCTGAGGCAGAAGGATTGCCATAGAATTCAACGCCAGCCTGGGCTTCAAAGTGAGTTCAGGACCAACCTAGGCTACAGAGCGAGACCCTGTCTCAAAAAAAAAAAAAGTAAAGACCATTAAAATATAGGGCACAGGGGCTGGGAGGTGTATCACAGTGGCAGACTCCCTACTCAACATGCACAAAAGGACCTGACTTTGATCCACAGCACCAAAGAAACAAACAAAAACCTTAAGAGCCATAGAGACAGAATGACTGCTGTGCTGCTTTAGATTGGGAAGAGATCACCTTTAATTTTGCTAATACCATGAAAAATAATACATCCAGATTTCAAATATGATCACACTCAGCAAAAATTCAGGCTAGTAAAATGAAGTACCGGGTTGATCTTTAATTTTATTTAGCATAATGTTTCCTTGGACAGTATTCTACAGATCTCTGGGAATTGCCCCCCAACTTCCATAGTGTTAATCAAGCTCCCTGGGCACATATTTTATTTTGCTCAGTTTTATCATTTCCTTTTTATGTTTGTCTCATGAGCATCAAAGCTCCATAGATAAAAGGACCTCGTCATGTTCATAATTTTCATGTTTACCACAAGTATATCTCATAAGTATCTGTGTATATACCATTTGTTTGCAGTACTTTTTTTTTTTTGTGGTCCTGGGGATTGAGCCCAGAGCTTTCACACTGATCTACATCTCCAACCCTTTTATTTTTGATTTTGAGAGAGGTTTTCTCTCAGTCCATAAGGTCTCACTGAGTCACCAAGTCTGGATTCAGATTTGCAATCCTCCTACCTCAGCCTTAGAGTGATAAGATTATAGGCCTGTATTACCAGGCCCAGCTTCCAGCCTCGTTATTTTTTCAGACAGGGTCTCACTAAGTCGCCAAGTGTCCCAGGTTAGGCTCAAACTTGTGATCTTCTAGCCTTCAGCCTTTTTTGTGAGACCCTGCTTAAAAAAAAAAGAGTCCTGGATACATCACTTACCTTTATTTCTCTTGTACACATGAAAACATGAATTTGCGTACACTGTTTATGTTATATATTTAATAGTTATCTATTCTACTACACAAATGTTTAGGCAGCACTAACAGTGTACAAAATATTGTGTTAATGACAGAGCCAGGACTAGCAGTACAGGCCTATAATCCCAGCACTCTGGAAAGCTGAGGCAGGAGGATCACAAGTTTGAGCCCAGCACGGGCAACTTAGAGACACAGTTTCAAATTAAAAAGTCAAAAAGATGAACTGAGGCTGCACCTCAGTGCGAAGGCTTTAGGTTTCACTCTCATTTCCAGCACTGCAAAGTAAATACTAATAATTTTTTAAATTGCTTCAAAAATATTAGACTGTGGATTTTAGCAGAAATTGTATCTCCAATATAGCTATGACTGGTTAGTCTTTAACTTGTTAATTACGTGATTAAAATGGCTTAGTGGGGCACAGAGGCACAGGCCTGTAATTCTGGCACTCTGAACTCTGAGACAGAAGGATTGCCGTGAGCTTCAGGTCAGCCTGGGCTCCACTGTGAGCTCAGGACCAGCCTGGACTACAGAGACCACAGAGTAAGACACTATCTCAAAACAACAAAAATGATTCACTTATTCAGCCTGGGCCTGAAACTGCTAAATGCTTTACGCATATCTTCTTACAGGTGGCTCACAACATCATACACATAAACTTGTCTTTTCCTCTTTTTGATAGTTCCTGCCCTCTAAAGGTTTATCCACATACAAGAATAAATGCATTAAAAAAAATCTCTTCACAGCCTGGAAAAAAAAAAAGAACAAATGCACAATAAAATAAAGAGCTTGAGGGGCAGGGTACATACTTAAGGCCCTGAGTTCAATCTTCACCAGTACAACCAATCAATCAATCAATCGACTCAATGTATCATCAATTACAATTTCTGAAGTAAATAAGCTTGTTAAAACAGAAGGGAAAGCAGGCCCCATCATGCAGGCCTGCAGTCCCAATACTATGACAGGCTAAGGCACAGATTCAAGCCCAGCCTAGGCAACTTAAGGACACAGTGATAAAATCAAAAATAAAAATGGGCTGAGGGGCATGGAGGAATAGCTCAACAATTAAAGTGCTTGCCTAGCAAGCTCAAGGCCCTGAATTCAATTCCCCCAACACCACAAAACCCAGGTGTGGTGGCGGTATACGCCTGTAATCCCAGCACTCAAAAAAAAGAGGCTGAGAATGAAAATGTAGCTCAGTGTGAAGACCCCAGGTTTAGATCCTCGGTACTGAAACACATACACAGGCACATACACAAAAATATCCCCAAAAACTAGAAGGGAAAATTATTCCTTTATAAAAGAAAAAATCCTACTATTGGTCTGTTCTACAGATTTGTGGAATCAAGGCACTCAGACAAGCTGTTGTAAAGCCCATGTTTATCTGGATTTGCAAATAAAGTAAACTACAGGCTTGCCTGAGGTCTCAGGGGAAAGCCAAAGACAGAACTGGCATGTGGATCTGCTTCAGGGCACCTGAGCATGCTGTATCCTGCCTCCTGTCCTTCCTAGAAGCTAAGCAAAGGTTGATGCTTTGATCATGCCTGCTAAATGCAACATCTTAGCGATGTAAAAATCTGAAACACAAGCTGTAATTCCACATACACAGTACATGGGTAATAAACAACACAAACAAAGGAAGCACAGTAAACAAGCAAGATTTGAAACGTTCCTTGACAGTCTGAATACAAAAGCTTTTTAGACATGGCCTGCAACCAGGCCCAGTGGTGCAGGCCTATAATCCCAGCACTCTGAAAGAATGAAGCAAGAAGACCCCAAGTTCAAGTCCAGCCTGAGCAACCTAGCAAGGCACTGTCCTCAAAATCAAAAAATAAAAAATAGGCTGGGGTATAGGCTCAGTGTGAAGGCTCTGGACCCCATCCTAAGTATCACCAGAAAGAAAGAAGGAAAGAAAGAAAGAAAGAAAGAAAGAGCAAGCCTGTGCTTTCAGTTCCCGTTACTGTTCTGCATAATAGTGCTGCTTCCCTCAACTAAGTTGCCAGTCTACCTTATAATGTCACGCAAGTTTCTGTGTAATTTGCAAGGCTCTGCACAGAGCAGAACCTCAGCCAACTTGCAAATCCCCAAAATCAATCAATACTGACCACTGCCACCAAATCCCTTCTTGTGGATGACAAGTTTGTAGACCTTTGTTGTTCTCATCTTGTCCTGTGGTTTCTCCTTCAACTGTTCCAACTTTGGGGCAGAAAAGTCATCTTGTATCCCTGCCAATGAAATACAACAAAAAGTCTGGAATGTCAAACTTTTCCTTGCAAAGACTGATTTCCTTTTTCTTTTCTTTTTTCTTTTTCCTTTTCTTTTTTCTTTTTTTTTCTTTTTTTTTTGAGACAGAGTCTTTCTTTGTAGTCCAGGCTGGTCCTGAACTCAATATGGAGACCAGGTGGCAATTCTGCCTCAGCCTCCCTGGTGATGGGATTATAGGTATATGCCACCACGACCAGCCTATGTGGTGCTGGAGAATCAAACTTAGGTACTATGCTCAGTTATTCCTCCAGCCCCACTCCCCCCACCCCTCCCTTTTTTGAGACAAGGCCTTACTCTGGTAGTCAGCAGGCTGGTCCTGAACTTGCAATACTGTAGCCTAGGCTGGCCTCAAACTCACAGCAATCCTCTTGTCTCAGCCTCCCAAGTGCTGAAATTACAGTTGTGCAACACCACACCCAGCTATTATGTATTGCTGGAGAATTGAATCCAGGGCCTTCAGCTTGCTAGGCAAGCTCTGTAACGGCAAAGCTACGACCCAGCCTCTTTCATTTTAGGGTCAGTGAAGACACTGGCGTTGCTCAGCTGAAAAGTGGCACCAATCCTGGATGCAGCCACTCCTCCAATTAGGACAGTCTGAACAAACAGGAACAAGGAACTAAGGGTATTCTGAGCAGGGTCTAGTCAAACCGTGAGAATGATATTCTCTGTTGCATCCCTAAAGGGAAGACTTGCAAGTGAATGGCACACGGAATACCTTGTCTTCGACTACACAAATAAAATTATCACCATAGGGATCTTAAAAGGACACTAGCCCATTCAAATTGTAGATGAGGAAAATGAAAGTCAATAAGGGATTTTACCAAGGTCACTCAGAAACTTAGAGGCACTGCCATGATTTAGGTTTTGCCAAGATGTTCCGAGCAAGGTACAAAGAGGAGGAAGGCAGGGTCGCCTATCCCAAATCTCCACCTGTACCAACTCTCAGCTGAGCCTCCCGCCTCCATTTCCATGGCTGAGGCTCTGAAAAAGAGAGAGACTCGTCCAAGGTCACGGAGCTGGTTGCAGAAGAGCTGAGACTCGAATCTGGGCCGGGGTCCTCTTCTTCCAGCCCCATGCGGGGCCAACAGTTCCACTCACCCGCAGATCGCAGCCCCTTCCAGCCTCGGTTCGGGGCCGCGACGGCCGACTCTCGCCAGGACGCCCTCAGCACAACCACGCTAAGCCCCCACGCCCCGCGCGAACTCAGACCCAGAGCTGCAGACGGGAACAGGCCAACCCAAATCACCCGGCACTCACCTGAGAACCCGCGCCGCCCCAGAGGCTCCGCCCCGAGTCTCCGCCCCTTTCCCGCCCCCGCTCCCCACCCCGCCCCCACCCCCACCCCGCTCTCCGGGCCGCTCTCGCCGGGCCTCCGCCTCGTCTCGGTAGTCACGCCACTTCCTTATCCGGGGCTCTCGCCGGGGGCGGGGAGTTACGTGAGGGCCTCTAGCTCCACCCGCTCTTTCCCGCCAGACAGCTGCCCGCTTTGGGCAGGAGATCCGGAAGTGGTTCTCTAACCCCGGAGTTTCGCTTCCTACTTAGTGACCTCCCATCGGGAGAAACTGAGCGAGTCTCCCCTGACCTTGCTGAGTTCAGTTTCCTGAGTATTAACAAAGTTAATGACTCTCACCTGGTCCCAAAGGGAAAGTGAGAGATGGAAAAGAACAGTTGCTGGCAGAATTTTTGTGAAATGCGAAGGGCTGAGCACGTAAGACGTAAGTGTGATGGCTCCCGCTGGGCTTTACAAACCCAAACACCAGAAGACGCTCTGTTCTCCTCAGGGTTGTTAACCACAGCAGCCAACGTAGCTTCACACACTTAAGTGGTTGTATTCCTATTGGGTGGTAAATGCTGTCATGACTGCATCCCCATCCTCCATCTTCGCCCTACCACCCCCGCGCTAGAGCCCGGATCCTCGAGCAGGTACGCAGGTTGGCACTCTACAACTGAAGCACACCCGCAGCCCTTTTATTTTTTTTAATTTCAAGATAGAGTGTTGCTAAGTCTCTATATGGCCCAGACTGAACTATCCTCCTGCCACAATCTCCCTGGGTGCTAGGATTACAGGTGTGCAGCTAGAATTTTTAGTAAATTGAGTCAGTGTTTTAGTTCTGCTCTGCTTCCAATCACAGCGGCCGCTAAATCTAAATGACACTCCTGCTTCCAGTCGATTACAGCATCTTGTTTTAATTTTTTCATTATGTTCTATGTATGTATGTGTTTTGTGGTATTGGGGATCAAGGCCTGGGCTTTCACACTGAGCTACATTCCCGACCCATTTTTTATTCTTAATTTTGAGACAGGTGCTAGTTCAGGTCTATGATCGTAACAGTCTGGAAGGCTGAGGCTGGAGGATAACCAGTTTGAGTTCAACCTGAGCATCTTATGACTTAGACACTGTCTCAGAATAGAAAGCGTGGGGGGTGTAGCTGGATGTGAAGGCTGTAGGTTCAATGCCAGTACCAAAAGAAAGAAAAGAAGTATCTTGTGCAAGGCCACGCAGAAAAATAAACAGGGAATATTCAGATGTTTGTAGTACAGTGTTTAAACAACCAAGGTGTTGGATTCCCCCATCTGAGGGCCATCTCCTCTGGCCTTCCTTTTTTATTTTTTAAATTTATTTTTATTTATTTATTTTGAGTCAGGGTCTCACTGTGTAGTCCAGGCTACTCTTGAATTCATTGCGTAGCCACACTGGCTTGAAACATACAGCAGACCTCCTGCCTCAGCTTCCTAATTGCTGGGATTATAAACATGCACCATCACACCTGGTTTATGGAGTGCTGGGGAATCAAACCCAGGGCCTTACATTTACTAGGCATGCACTCTAACCACTGCGCTATGTTCTCAGCCCCCCTTGATCAGCTTTAGATAATTTTTTTTAGTGTTCAAAACTTTGAAACTTTCTAGTGAGAGTTGCCAAATTCAGAAGAGAGATGTTCGCATTTCTAAGATACAAAACCAAGTATGGACATCTCTCCCAAGGAATCCAATTCCCCTGAAGGCCAAGAAGAAACACATCAGCTTACTCTGGAATGGAGGACCACATCTACCAACTACTATTGCTAAGGACGGTGTAGAGGATGGGTCAGGGAACAAGAAGTGACAACATAAATATTTCTGTTATCCCTAACATTTTATCTTTCATAAACTGTTACCTTCTACTTGGAGATGTATGTTTTTTCCTGTGCACAAGAGCACCTGTGTACGTGTGTGTGTGTTCTAAGCAGGCAAGTATTCTACCACTTAGCTACATCCCCAGCCATTTATTTATTCAGTGAATTGGGAATTGAGCCCAGTGCCTTCATGTTGAGCTCTTTTTTTTTTTTTTTCCCTGAAGCAGTGTCTTTCTCTGCAGTCCTCCAGGCAGAACCTGAATTCACTATGTACCCCAGGCTGGCCTCCAACACACAGCAATCCTCCTGCCTCAGCCTCCTGAGTGCTAAGATTACAGGTGTGCACCACCACACCCAGTTTATGTGGTGCTGGGGAATTGAACTCAAGAGGTTTGTACTCCCTAGGCAAGTAGTCTAACTGTGGCGCTGATTCTCCAACCCTCTTTCTTTATTGAGACAGGGTCTCACTTTATAGTCTTGGCTGGTCCTGAACTCACCATGTAACCCAGACTGACCTCCGGTTCTTGGCAATCCCCCTGCCTCAGTGTTTGTTTTTGGCACAGCATACCCTACATCCACAACTTAAGGGAGGAAAGATTTATTCTAGCTCATGGTTTCAGAAGATCTCACACAGTCCATTCATGAGTGGCTGGCAACGGTGGAAGCACATGATAGAGGTCTACTCAGACAAAAGGTTGTCACTGCATGGCAGACAGAAAAACAAGCGAAGCGGAAGCCAGTGCATGTCCAGAGAGATAGGGAAGGCCAAAGCCTTCTCAGGAAAGGATGTAATAGTGTTTCTTCTTCCTTCCTTTACTTAGTTCAAGCTGCCAATTGGGCCCTGCACACCCAGTATGGGTACCCCTCTCTTACTTTCTGCCCCCAAATCAATAACACATACCTGCAAACTCTGCCCTGGGTACCCCTCAATCTCAAAAAGCTGACACAATCTCCCCAGATCAGTCCCCAAGCATCTGCCCCTTCTAGCCAGGGCCCATCATCTCACTACATCCAAATTCATGAGGCTTTGAAGGGACATTCCAGATCTAAACCATAATATTCAGCTTCCTGAGTGCTGAGATTTATGAGTGTGTGCCACCACATTTTATGGGTGCTGGGGGATCCATCCCAGGGTGCTATACAGACTAGGCAAGTGCTCCACTGAGCTACACCCCAGCCTGCATCAACTTTTCATTTTCAGACTTTCTCCTTAGGTTGCTAAGTTGTCTGCGTTAAATGCAAACTTGTGACCTGCTTCAGTTGGAATTCCAGGCATGAGCCATCAAAGACAGCTTTTTTTTCACTTGGCCTTGAATTTGTGATTCTCCCTGTAAGTTGCCCAAGTAGCTGGAATCACAGGAATGTACTACAAGGCTTGCCGGGTATGGTTTTGCTTTCTTTGCTACTCTGGGGATCTAACCCAGGGCCTCAGCATGGTAGGGAAGGTCTCACCCTCACCCCTAGGTTTTTTTTGTTTGTTTGTTTGTTTGTTTTGTTTTTTGAGACAGGGTCTTACTCTGAAGCCCATGCTGGTCCTGAACTCTCCGTGTAGCCCAGCATGGCTGTGGACTCAGGACAATCTGTCTGCCTCAGCCTCCTGAGTGCTAGGATTACAGCTGTTTGCTACTGTACCCAGCTTTATGTGGTGATGGGGAATTGAACTCAGGGCCTTGAGCTTACAAGGCAAGAGCTTTAACTGCTTTGCCATTTCTTCAGCCTGTGAATATATTTTTAAACAAAATACAAGGAACACCCACAATAAATAAAATGTCATATTTTAAAATAAAGTCAAATCAGTAACGATGTTGTGAAGGGCCATACTGGAGCCTGGGACAAAAGGAAAACCTACTAATACCGAGTTTCTCAGGCTCTTGTCTATAGGCATGTAGTTGGCCAAGAAGCACTTGGCATAGATACTATAAATTTAGAAATAGTTTAAAGTGAATTTCTAATTGATATATATGAGAAAATCCACATCTTATATATGAGGTGTACCTATATTTGAACTACAAATGGTCTCATTCAAGATAGACAGTAGGGTGGCTTGTATGATAAGATCGAGCCCAGAGCCTTCACATTAAACTGCACCCTCAGCCTATTTTTATTATTATTATTTTGAGACAGGGTCTCAATCTGTAGTCCAGGTTGGTTCTGAACTCACTATGTAGCCCTAAGCTGACCTCAAACTTACAGCAATCTCCTGCTGGGATTACTGGCATGCACCACCGTGCCCGGTTTATGTGGTGCTGGGGAATTGAACCCAGGGCCTTATGTTTGCTAGGCAAGTGCTCTAACCACTGTGATACTCCCTCCCCTGTCCCTTTTGTTTTTGGTTTTGAGACATGATTGCATGATCTTGCTGAGGTGTCCAGGCTGGCCTTGAATACACAGCCAGTCTGTCCTGCTTCAGCCTCCCAAGTCCTGGGATTACAGGCATGTGCCACCACACTTGGTTTATATGGTGGGCTGGGGAATCAAACCTAGAGCCTTGTGCTGGGTAGGGAAGTACTTTAACTGAGCTAACTGAGCTAATCTCCCCTCTCCCCAGGGTTTTACAACCCTTCTGCCTTAGTTTCCCAAAGTACTGGGATTACAAACCTGCACCACCAGGTCAAGCTGGTTATATGGGTTTATGTATCTCCAGCTGTAACATTGAAAAAACTACTGTCTCAACCGAAGTGCACTTTCACTGTCTCAAAGCTATCCTGACCAGAGGAGGAAGAATGAAAACCATTCCCTAAAATTCTAACCCTTGCCAGATTGAGTAGCTTTAAGAACAACAAACTTCTATTTTTAACAAGTTATCTGTGTGGTTTGGAACAAGTGAATTATATTCTCTATACTTATTTATTTTGCAGTCCTGGAAATTGAACACAGAACCTTCACACTGAGATTCTTCCTCAGCCCTTATTTATTTATTTATTTAGGTACTACAGATCAAGCCCAGGACCTTCATACTGAACTTTTAGATACAGAATCTCACTATGTTGCCAAATTGCCCAAGCTGTAGAACATGAGATAGGCCTGCCTCAGTCTCCCACAGTTCTGTAACCACACCCAGCCCTCTGAAATCGTTATTTCACTTGTTGGTTAATTTTTTTACCTCTGTTATCTGTCAGAGTGCCTTAGGTGCTGTTAATACAGTGTTGAGGATGGAAGAGGACAGAGGATAAACCAAGAGACTAAGCACGATTACACACGGTACTTTCGGTACTTTTATCTAGTGCTAAAACTGAAGAAATGAGAAAAAAAAAAAAGCATCTAGAGGCTGGGATGCCATTTAGATTTAGTGGTCAGTGTGATTAGAAGTAACAAATCACACCTAAAACAGTAATTCCAGCTACTAAAGTATCTCTTGAGCTGCCAGCATGGAAGCGGGGATGCCCTTCTAGAATTGCAATGTCCCTGTCAGGAAAAATGGTGGAACGGACTAGGCTTGTAGCTCAGCACGCAGGCCCTGGGCCCCGAGCTCTGCAGGAGCCCGGCCAGGCATTGTGTTTCCCTTTAAGAGTCTGAACCGCAGGGGAGGGTGGCTTTGCGGAGGGAGGGAGGTCTGCGGTGGGAAGAGCCGCCTTGGAGTGCGCGCGCGCGCGCGCGCGCGGGAGGTGCAAGAGAATAACCTGGGCGACTCCGCATGGCCGTCTCGGGCCCCGGATGAGGAAGTGCTGGAGGACCATAGAGACGGAGAGGCGTTAGCGGCCGGAGCGCCCACCGGGTCGCGGCTCTGTAGGCTCAGGTGGACCTGGCGGCGATCGGACAGCATCTACGGAGGCCAAACTGGAGGGGCACGCGCAGGCCGCGGAGTAGGCCTCAGGGTAAGAGGCAAGGGACTGGAAGGCTCCGGGCGTGGGCGCACGGACCCACAGCGCCCCAAGGGACCCCCCCGGAGGGTTATCCTGGCCGAAGGGGCACCTAGTACCCACTCTTCCCACTCCCCAACCCTCCGGGCACCAAAGGGAACTGTGGGCAGCGGAACGACCCAGTGAGAGGCCTGAGACCAGGCCCGGCTTATGAAGGGTGAAACGGCTTCCTTCAAGTCGTATCTTTGACGGGGTAGACTCCACTTGAGTCGGCAGGGGACCCCAACTCCTCTCCACTGGAGGACGACACCCCTTGTCGTCGGCTTGCGCTGCTTTTTTAGCCCTTTTCCGTTTGTTAGCCGACTCACTTCCAGGATGCCATGGCCAGTTCTGAGCTTACCCTAAGGACGGATAAGGGGTAGCGCCCAAGCGAGACTGCCCCTCACACTTGGGTCAGCTCCCTCCAGAAGAGGAAGATCCTCAACTTTACTACAAGTGGCAGAGAGGGCTTCCTCCCCTCTAGAGATGCGTACCTTCTGCCTTTACCCTAAGATGTACAAAGATAGACCCTGAATTTTTCCTTATGGTATTAGAAGCCAGCCTTTCTTCCCCTCCCCAATCTTGTCAGGAATCCCCACTTTTCTTCTGAATCTCTTCGTGTGCAATGAGTCCCTTTTCTCTTACACAATATGAGCTCCTTACACAATTCAGAGCGTGAGTTTTAGAGTCTGATAGTTGTAACTTGTATCACCCACGTTATCCTTCTGACCTTGACTCTTGTCTTAACTTCTCATTGGCCATCTCTGATTTGGGTAGAATTGTTGAGGGCTAAGGAGGAGTTTGTGCAAATACCTAGCATGTGGTAGTTTTTTTGGCAAGTTGTTACTATTAATTTGTTAAGGAAAACATGACAAAATACCTTGCATAAAGAAGCAGCAGCAGATGTTCGCCTGCATACCCACCCCCCCACCCCTTCCCATAATAACTCCATCTGTAACTGTTCCCCACAAGAGTGGAAAAAAAGGCGTATCTTTTCCTCTTAGATCCATTCCCCAAATTCATGAAGATAGCCTTGCTGAAAATAATCTGGAAAAAAAGACAGCCTTTTGCGAACAGATCAGTACTTTTAAGAGCTAGGGAAACCAGCTGCCTGAAGCCAGCCTTTCCTTTGTCCACAGAACCTATCATTTCTTCCTTACTGGTTAGAAATGTCCTCTCTCATTCCCTCTGCTTGCTGTAGTGATAAAAAATAAAAGGCTTCCTCTGGACTGTACAGTCTGCCCTCACACGCTCTGCAAGAGGATGACTCTTAACTCCTTTAATTTTCTTGCTCTCCTAGGAAAATTAAGATTACATTTTAGGAGAGGACTCTTTCCTTGATTCTGTCAGAACTAGTACAGATGGTTTCTTTTCTCCTCTCCCATCAAAAAAGAAATGCAACTCTTTTATGCAAGGAGTCTTTGTGACTAGAAATCAGGAGCATTTCACTGTTTCGTTCGCCATGTGGAGACAGAGGGCTCCTTTTCTTTATGGTAATAAAGGGAGGAAAAGGGAAACAGTGCTTGATGCTGTTTACTTCCTGCACACTCAATGTTGAAGTGCTGGGCCCTGTTGAGTGTATGTGCCTCCCTTTGGTCTTGAAATCACGTTAAAAGATTCTTCTTTCTTTCTCCCTCAAGAGGAGGCTCCTTCTTCAAGTTCTCATGGAAGGATTGGCGGGGGTGTCTGAATCTTTGGAAGAGAAAGCCCTTTTTTCAAGGTGAAAAAGGTATTGTGAGCTTCTGTGGGCCTGATTATTATTGTGAGTATTGTTCTTTGACCTAAGTGTGTTGTTGGAATTAAAGGGAGGGGAGACCTTCAGTCTCAGGATTATTTGGGGTACATGGATTTCTGTTCTACTGTTTACACTGTTTGATTCCCCTGTATTTGTTGCTTTATTTCTGTACATTTTGTACCCCTAAAGCCCTTTTTTATTTTGAAGACAATCTCACTCTGTAGTTCAGGCTGGTCCTGAGCTCACTGTGTAGCCCAGGCTGGCCTCAAATTCACAGCAATCTTCCTGCCTCAGCCTCCTGAGTTCTAGGATTAGAGGCCTGCACCACCATTCCCAGTTTATGTAGTGTAGAGAGTTGAACTCAGGGCTTTACCCTTGCTAAGCAAGTGCTTTAACCATTGCTTTTCTTCCTGCCCAGGAACTTTTGTTTTGAGTTCTGAATAACTGGAGTGAAAGTTACCACTTGGCTAGAGTTTTAGTGTTACAGTGTATTCTAATGAGATTGAAAGTTACAGTGTTAATCTGTCACTGGTCGGTTTTTATTTTTGCGGGGGTGTTTTCCATGTTTTTTTTTTTTTGGTACTGCCAAATTAACTGGAAAGAAAAGCTTTTTATCTTTTTAATATGTGAAATAGTTACCTGAGATTCCCTTGAGTACTTGTGGAAGGGGATTAGTCTGAGCTTTGTATCCCCATTGTCAGTGCCTGTAGGTGTGCTTTGCTGAAACAAAGAAGAACATTATCCATTAGTGTCTCCGGGTGTTGTTTTGTTTGTTTGTTTGTTTCCTTTTGTTCTGAGGCAGTTATCTCACTCTGTAGTCCGGGCTGGTCCTAAACTCCTTATATAGTATGGGCTGGTCCTGAACTTGCTATGTAGCTCAGGCCTCTGGCTCAGGGCAGATCCCCTGCTGCAGCCTCCCAGGCATGGGCCACCATACCGGGTTAATCTTTTTTGTGGTGCTGGAGAGTCGGGGCTTTGTGCATACTAGGCAAGTGCTTTAACCACTGAGCTGTGCTTCCAGATGAGTCTTGAGGCTTAAAGGGTTGCAGCACCCATTGTGATTATTTTGTTTAAAGTGTTCATTTTACATGGACAAAACAAGCCTGAGAAAGTTCACTTGCACTTACCATGCTCAAGGTTATGACACCAATGAGTAGAGTCGTGACAGGGACCCTGGCCTCATGTGGAGAGCTAGTGAGATTGCTCTCCCACCGTGCTTTTTACATGTGGAGCAAAGACTGGGAGATAACTGCTGTCAACTGAAAAACTATGTAACAGTGATTTTACTGCATAGTTTGTTGTTGTTTTGTTTTGGTTTGGTTTTGAGACAAGGTCTCACTCTATAGTACTGGCTTGTTCTGAACTCACTATGTGGCTCAAACTGGCCTAAACTCGTGGTAATCTTCCTGTCTCAGCCTCCCGAGTGCTGGGATTACATATGTGCATCACTGTGCCTGTCTCATGTGGCACTGGAGAATTGAACCCATGGCATAGCATTTGCTAGGCAAGTGCTTTAACAGTTGAGCACCACCCCCAGAGTCTTATTGTGTACTTTCTACGAACCTGTCCTTTTCAGGAGTAAATCCCATTTCCTAAATAATCTAATACTTAGCTCTGTTACAGTAAAGATTACAGGCCAGTAGTAGCTTGCCAGAGTCATTCTTACTTAAATCTATAAAAACAGAGCAATTATCTAGTGTCCTCACAGAGTGGGGTTGTGGATCATTAGAGGGGATGAAGCTGTAAGTAAATTCCTGTCCACATTTTGTAAGAATGTGCGACTCCCCTTTTTATTTCATGTTTGTCTGACACTTAAAATTTTGGTGGATGACGTATAGAGCTGACAACTGGAAAGACTGTAAGATAACGGGATAAAATCTTGTTTTTCATCATTATGCATTTGGGTTTCAGGAAATAATAGAAAAAATTAATGTAAGTAATTCGTACTCCTTTTCTAAAAGGTGTAGCCTAGAGATCATTGGTGATCTCTTCACCTAGGGTAACATTATTGCTACTTGGTTTGTACCCTTTCAAATGTCTTTGCTATGTGCATATGATTGGTTGGTTGATTGGTTTATGTTTGTTCTGACTGGGTCTCACTGTAGTCCAGGCAGGTCCTGAACTTACCATGTTTTCCATGGTGGCCTCAAACTCACACCAATCCTGTTGCCTCCATCTCCTGAGTGCTAGGATTACAGGCATGTGCAACCACACATAGCTTTTGTAGTGCTGGGGAGTCAAATTTAAGGCCTTGGACCGGTTAGGCAAGTGCTGTAACCGCTATGCTATTCTTCTAGCTCTGCATATGTATTATACCAAAACAAGAGCCCTGATGTTTGGTTATTGAGTTATTGAAGATTGAACCCAAGGCCTCACACATGCTGGGCAATTACATTACCACTGAGCTACATGCCCATCAATTAATATTTTTTATTTTGAGATCGGGTCTCACCTAGTTTCCTAAGCTAGCTTTGATCTTGGGGTCCTCCTGCCTCAGCCTCCCATGATGCTGGAATTACAGACATATACTTGTACTCCTTGCTCCATTATGTTTAGAAATTTAGCTTTAGACAGAGTGAAACTGCCTCAAAAGAAAGAAAAAAGAGAAAAAAATAATATTAATTGATTAATTTTTTGAGGTAGGTTCTTGCTTTGTAGTCCTAGTTTGTCTTGAACTCACTGTGTAGCCCAGATCAGCCTCTAACTCATACGGTCCTCCTGCCTTAGCCTCCGTAGTGCTGGGACCATAGGCATGCACCACAACACCCAACTAATTTTTTTGCAAGATAATTTGGAATGAAATTTGACTGCCACTGTGACCCTGTGTCTGGGTAGCAAGTCCAGGCTTAAGGCCACGTGCAAGGCCTAAGGGCGTGAAGGAGACACACAAGGGGGATAAACTGAATGAGGAATAAGGGGGAGTAGGAAGGGAGAGTATTAAAAGGGGAGGTTGTGGACTGAGGAGAGCTTTATGTAGTGTAGGTAGAGGAGCCAGCATGAAGTCCAGAGAGAGCTGCTGTGTAGGTTGGGGGTTGGACGGAAAGGCTGAAGCAGAGTTGCTGGATAAGGTGAGAGAACAGGTAGGTGGGCTGTGGGATAAGGGAGACAGGTCCCCTCAGGGAATCCTTGTCATCAGTTGGCCAGCTGTCCAGCAGAGTTGTTATTGTCAGGCTGGAGAAGTGAGGTTACTATGGCCTGGAAGGAATAGGGGATAATTATCTGTAAGCCAAGCAGACAGATCCAATCCCTGTGGGTGGGAACAGCTGAGTTCAGCACAGGAACTCCACAGATGTCACTTAAGAATTTCGCAGGATTTTGTGGTGGACTGTTTAATTTTTTTGTTGTTTGCTTGTTTGTTTTGTGGTACTGAAGATCAGGCCCAGGACTGCTGGAAAAGGTGAGGTCATAATTGGCACGATATTGCATGACTGTAGTCCTGGCTAATCAGGAGGCTGAGGCAGAAACATTACAAGTTCAAGGCAAGCTTGCTCAGGTTAGTCAGACCCTGACTCCAAATTGAAGAAGAAAGGGATGGGAAGGTCGTGCAGTGGTAGAGTGCTTACAGTGTCCCAGGCCTTGGGCTCAGTCCTAGCACCAATTTTTTAAAAAAGTGAAGTCCTGAAGAAAATGAAATTTGAGAAGGGAGGAGGAGTTACATATTAACTTTGAGAGCAGTGGTGCCTCAGTGATGGACAAAGAATGAAAGAATTAGGATACAAGGTGGGGAGACCCCGGGAGCTAGCCTGCATTGACACACTCGATCTTCACAGTGCCTTTTCCAGAGCTTGTCCTTCGCATCTTTCTAAGTGCTACAAAACAAAAACAGGGTTGCTTGTTTGCATATGTTGTTGGGAGTAGGAAGGTGAACCAAATTGAAATTGAGTGCCTCAGGGTTTGAGGAATGGCTCAGTGGTTAAAGCGCTTGCTTTGCAAGTGCAGGTGCTAAGTTCTCCGGGTTGATTCCCCAGTACCACTTAAGCTGGGTGTGGTGGCGCACGCCTATCATCCCAGTACTTGGGGCCTGAGACAGGAGGATTGCTGTGAATACAAGGCCAACCTGGGCTCTATAGTGAGTTCAGGACCAGCCTATAGAGGGAGACCCTGTCTCAACAAAACAAAACAAAACAAAAAAACTGAGTGCTTCCTACTTAATTTTGGTGTCAAATAGCAGTTCTGCTATATCTGTGCTAAACCCCACCCAAGCCTAAAATCTGGAGTACCCTCCAAAATACTCAGGATCTATAGAAGAGAAGGAAAAATCTCACTAACTCTAAAGAGATAAATTATTCTCAGTGCTGTTTATGAGAGGCTTCCATGTGGAGAATATCATTGGATTCTCACTATATCTCTACTTACTAATTTTTTGGGTTCATTTTTGTTTGTTTTGTTACTAGTGGCTGAACTCAGCACAGAGCCACATTCCCAGCCCATCTCTTTATTTTTCAAGTTTAGAGACAGAGTCTTACATACTTTTGACCCCAGTTTAATCTTTTTTGAGATGAACATTGAACTCAGGACGTTTTTGCGCTGAGCTATATTCCTAGCCCTTTTATACATTTTTATTTTGAGACAAGGTCTCACAAACTTACTAAGTTTCCCAGAAGGGGCTTGAGCTTATGATCCTGTTGTCTTAGCCTCCCAGAATGTTGGATTACAGTCCTACTTCTTCAGGGCTGGTTTAGGGAGAATTTTTTGCTTTTTAAAATTTTAATTAATTAGTTTATTTTGATATAGAGATTGAGCCCAGAGCCTTCACACTGAGTTAAACTCTGGCCCATTTTTATTTTTTATTTTTGATAGGGTCTTGCTAAATCACCCAGTATGAGCTTGAGTTTGCAATCTTTTTCCTGCATCATCTTCCCAGAATGCTAGGATGACAGGTTTGTACCGCCTGAGTCTGGCTAGGATTTCTTTTCCTTTTCCTTTTCTTTCTTTCTTTCTTTCTTTCATTTTTTTTTTTTTGAAACAGGGTCTCACTCTGCAGCTCATGCTGGTCCTGAACCCAACTATGAAAGAATGAAAGAATTAGGGCCAGCTGTGGCTGGCCTTGGACTCATCTCAATCCTCCTGTCTCAGCGTCCTGAGTGCTGGGATTATAGATGTGCGCCACCATGCCCAGTTTATACAGGGCTGGAGAATCCATTTCAGGTACTTAGGGCTTGATTTAGGGCTGGCAGTTTAACCGCTGAGCCATTCTTCTAGCCCCTAGTATTTAAAAAAATTTATCACCTTTCCTGTTAGTGTTTAGGGTTAGGGAAAGCATCAAGGATAAGGGTGAAGTATCTTACTTGGTTAACCAGTTTCAGCCTTGGTCAGGTCAGGGTGGGTTTCATTATAGATGGAGTTTATGTGTTGTGAAGTAACATGGAAAAGTTCCTGCTCAGAAAACCCTGGTCCTGAGTAGGTATGGGTTTTGGCTGCTTTATAATCTAGTGTTTCCAGCATCTAATCCAAGAATACCTATAGAAATCCCTCCTTTCCTATAATCTTTTAAGGAGGTCATTTTTTAATTTCTCAAGTGTAGTGCTGAGACTTATCACATGGGGGCTTGGATAGCACAGCAGTTAGAACACTTGCCTAGCAAAGACTAGGTCTTGAGTTTGATTCCCCAGCACTTCATAAAATGGGTGTGGTGGTACATGCCTGTAATCCCAGCACTTGGAAGGCTGAGGCAGGAGGATTGATGCAAGTTGGAGGCCAGCCTGGGCTACATAGTGAGTTCAGGACCAGGACCAGCCAGGACTGTTGGGCAAGGCTGTGTCTCCAAAAAGACAAAAAAAGAAAAATAGGAAAAAAGGTCTGTTAACATTAAGATGATGACTGCCATATTTAGCTCAGAGGCTTACTATGTGAATCAAGTAAATGAAGTCTGTGAAAGCATCTTTATCTAAGATGCTGGATAAAAAATTCTGCTAGCAAGAGCCAAGAAAAGCCAGCCTGGTGGTGTAGACTTAAGATCCCAATACAGTGGGAGGCTGAGGCAGGAGGATTGCAAGTGTAAGCCCAGCCTGGACAATTTAGCAAGACCCTGTTTCTTTCTTTTTTCTTTTTCTTCTCTCTCTCTTTTAATTTACTATGTAGCCCAGGCTGGCCTTGGACTCAGGACAATTCGCCTGCCTCGGCCTCTTCCAGACTATGGCATTGCAATTTAGTCGTGCTGGGGAATTGAACTCTGACTTATTGTGCTTCCTAGGCAAGCGCTTTCACTGCTGAGCTATTCCTCCAGCCCAAGACACTATTTCAATATCAAAATACGTGAGTGGGTGCTGTATCTCAGGGTGAAGACCCTGGATTCCATACCCAGTACCACAACGCAAACAGACTGACCTGGCCTAGTAATTTGCTATGCTGATGTGGGTAGATACAGCTCAGGTATTGGTTAGTACAGGAATAGAATCTCCCTTCTTATTTTAGCCTCCTTCAAAGAGTCCGGCCAGTGTGCCAGATCCTCGGGGCCCTTCAGGATCTGCGCATTCAACACATACTTGCTGGAGACGTGTGTGTTGAACACCTTTTCTAGGCAGGGGGCATGTATCCGTGAACAAGGCAGACAGAGTGATGCCCTAAAGTCAAATAGAAAATAATGTTGTAATATACATCAGATCTATCCTTGGATGCTTAATCATTTCCTGCTCTCATTTACATGTGCTAGCCCTTCTAATTTAAATTGGAAATTATTCCTTTTTTTTTTTTGAGACAGGGGCTCGCTCTGTAGCCCAGGCTGGTCCTGAACTCACTATGGAGCCCAGGCTGGCCTTGGACTCAGGACAGTCTGCCTGCCTCAGCCTGCTGAGAGTGTGCCACCATGCCCAGCTTTATGTGGTGCTATAGAATCGAACTCAGGGACTTTGCACAGCTATGCCATTCCTCTAGCCCCTAACGTTAGAGTTATTCAGAAGGCAGTGTTTGAGTTAAACTAGACAAGTGCCTGTTAAAGGTATATATTTTTTCACAGATTAATAATCTGTTTGTTGTTTTGTTTTTTTCTTGTTTTTGGTTTTTTGAGACAGGCCTGCTGTGTTGCTTGGGTAGGCCTCTGATTCACTGAATACCCAGATTAGCTTCAAACTCACCACCCTTCTGTCTCTGGAGTGCAGGGATTACAGGCTTGTGCCACCGTGCCCACATCACTGTTTTTTGTTTGTTTGTTTCCTGTTTTTTGAGACAGGATCTTCTTGCTGTGTAGTCCAGGCTGGTCTTGAATTCACTATGTAGCCCAGGCTAGCCTCACTCATAGCAGTCCTGCCTCAGCCTCCCAAGTGCTGAGATTACAGGTGTGCACCTCTACACCTGGCATGTGTGGTGCTGGGGAATTGAACTCAAGGCTTTTTGCTTGCTAGGCAAGTGTTTTAACTGCAGAGCTACATTCCCCCTCTGGCCCTCAGAGTCTTCTTAAGGAAAATTTTCTTTGTATGTGCCAGATAATATTAGCATTAGTAGTGGAGTTCATTCTTCTTTTAGTTAATGTGAATTTATACTCAAGCTTTTTAACTTCTATCCCTTTTTTGTGTGTCAGGGTGAATGTGTGATGTAAATGACTCCATAAGCTCCATCTGCCCTCATGCTTTCATCTGGAGTAGATACTCAGCCAGCTCTGCTTGATCCCTCCATGTCTGCTGCGGTACAGGAATTGTACTCTGAGCTCCCAGTAAGTGTCTCCAGAGAGCTTCATGCTGACCCAGAACCAAGTGTGATTCCAGATGTGAAACCTGGATCCTCCAGCTCTCATCTCAGTCAGAGTAGAGCCTTACCCTTGGAGCCACAAAGCACTCATGTGGGAATTGGTTGTGCAGAAACCTCTCAGACCTTGGATCGGAGAGGTGAGCCTGGGAGGCACGGAGTAGTGGACCTCGCAGCAGGAGAGCCTATGGCTTCCGAGAAAGCTGAGAGCATGGAGCTAAAGGTCTTCAGAAGTCAGAGGGACCAGGCAGAAGTAATCAGAGAGCCCTGGGAGGAAGCAAAAGAAGACCCACATCAACATTCCACAGCTGCTGAAGAAAGGATCAGCCCAAGTCAGGTAAGAAAGAAATGAAGTTTGGTTCAGATGAGTTAAGAGTGAATTAAGACCTTTGGAGAGTAACATTTCTGGCGATGAAATCCAGATGCTGCTAGGTAGCTTATGACTTACTCCAAAATGTTGACTTTAACTTCTTTTGAGTGTAGTACTGAGGATTGAGCCCAAGGCCTAAACACTGAGCTATAATTTTTAGTTTGAATTTTGACACAAGAACTTGGTAAGTTGCTCAGGCTGAGCTCAAACTTGTGATCCTTTGCCTCAGCCTACCAGAGTGCTAGGATTATAGGTCTATACCACCAAGCCTGGCTTTGACATTAGCATTCTCTGTGTGATCTTGTAAGATGTGTGAGTCACAGCAGACACAAGGACGGAAGTGCTTATGTAGTTTGGGAGAACAAGGTATAATTTCTGTGAAGCAGCTCTTATATAAAGAATGTTGGATCTCTATGAAAATCATGAACTATTTCTGTATGTTAAAAAATGAAGCTTGTTGGGCATGGTGGTGAATGCCTGAAATCCTATTACTTGGGAGGCCGAGTCAGGAGAATTGCTGTGTGTTTGAGGCCAGCCTGGGCTATATAATGAGTTCAGGACCAACCTAGACTGCAAAATGAGACCCTGTCTCAGGAAAAAAAAAAAAAATGGTGAAGCTGGGCTTGTTGGCACATGCCAGTAATCCCAGAATTCTGGGAGGCTGAGGCAGAGGATTTAAATTCAAGCCTAGCCTGAACAACTTACTGACTTAGCATGATCCTTTGAAAATTAAAAAACAAAAACAACTGAGGATGTAGCTCAGTGCAAAGGTAACCAGAAACTTGATTTCTTTTATTATTAGCCGTTTTTTTGAAGCGGGGGGAGGGTAGATAGGCTCTCACTAAGTTGCCCAGGCCGGGCTTGAACTTGCAATCCTTCTGCCTCAGCCTCCCGGAGAGCTGGGATTACAGGCCTGCACCACCGGGCCCAGCTTTGTTTTTTATTGTATCAGAAGTGATGGTCTCCAGAAGACTAACCCGTGCAAACCTACTTTCTGAGAGGCTGAAGTATAAATTAAAGCCAATCTTTTTTGGGGTGGGGGTTGTCATACAGAGGATTAATCCCAGGACCTTCACACTGAGCTGTGGCTGTGGCCTACTGATTGATTGGTTGGTTGATTTGGTACACACCGGGACTTGAACCCAAGGCCTTTATTTGTTGTTGTTTGAGACAGGGTCTCGCTCTGTAACCCAGGCTGCTGCTGAGCTCACCACGTAGCCCAGGCTAGCCTTGGACTCATGGCAGTCCTGCTGCCTTAGCCTCCCAGTACTGGCAGGCTGGGATCACAGGCATGTGTTGCCACACCCAGCTGTATGTGCTGCTGGGGTATTGAACTCAGGGCCTTATGCTTGTTAGGCAGTGCCATTCCTCTAGCCTCTTTGTTAATTTGAAGCAAGGTCTCATTGAGTCACAGAGTTGCCCAGGCTGGGCTCAAACTTAGAGTGCTCCTGCCTCAGCTTCCCACCAGAGAGCTGGGTTTATAGGCCGGCATCACCACACCTAGCTAAACCCAGTTGTTTAATTAATACACAATGAAAATGGAATCAGTTCTTCATAGGAATGGTCATACTGGCCAGCCAGTTTGTCTTCTCCCAATAGACAAGCCTATGTAGGAAGTCAGATTTCTCTCTGTGAGCTTGAAATTTAACTACGAGTGGTTAGCTAAGTGAGAGTAGTAATTAGTGAGCTATCGTGGAGGCCTCAGGCTTGATCCCTAGCACCAGTAAAACAACAGTAACACCTACAACAGCAAAAAAAAAAAAAAAAGAAAAAAAGAAATGAAGAGAAATAAAAGAGGGATGGATGTTAGAGTGTGTGCATCCGTGAATTTGATTGTGAAAATACATAGAAACAAGTTTATTCTTTTTTTGAGACAGGGTCTTGCTCTGTAGCCCAGGCTGGTCCTGAACTCACTATGTAACTCAGGCTGGGCTTGGACTCACAGCAGTCCTCCTGCCTCAGTCTCCCAAGTGCTGGGATTACAGGCATTCATCACCACACCCCATTTATTTGTTGTTACTAGGGAATCGAACTCAGGGCCTTATGCCTCCTACTCACACACACTCTAATCACTGCTCTTCCTTCAGTCCCAAGGTCATTCTTTACTATTGCTAAATATTGGAAATAACCTCAGGGTCCTCATGTAGGAGAAAGCTTCATTAAACCATGTTCTGTGATTTGTCCCTACATGAAGTATTTTTCAGCTAGAATAAAAAATGAGAAGGCTTTCCATGTACTGATTGGGAGTGGTCTACAGGTGTGTCAGGGCCCCAAGACTACCTCTGTCTAGGATTTGTGATTCACTGGAGTGTACAGGACTGAGCATTTAGTTATGCTTGTTTTCTTTCTTTTTCTTTCTTTCTTTTTTTTTTTAAAATGAAACAGGGTCTCACTCTGGAGCTCAGTCTGGTCCTGAACTCACTATGGAGCCCAGGCTGTCCTCCTGCCTCAGCCTTCTGAGTGCTGGGATTACAGGCGTACACCTCCACACCCAGTTTAAGCATTTAGTTATACTTTTAGGACTTACCACGAGGAGATTAGTACAGGGAGCGTAGCAGAGAACAAAGTCCAGGTGCAATCAGGTGCAGGCGTCACAGAGCCCTCTTCACAAGCCCAAAATGTATGCAGTCATGCACACTTAACCTCCCCTTGGAGCAGATGATGACAAAATAGGAGTGAAATGTTGTCCGTCGCTCTATCTTGTTAGAGACTCGGTGCTTGTTATTTTTCCCCCCTTGTCAGGGTAGAGCTGGTCATCATGGATATTTACTGTCTGAGAATTGAATTCCAGACTCCCAGATGAAAACAGGTGTTTAGTGTAAGTCACATTATTAAACAGGGTGGGGCTGGAGGAATGGCTCAGCTGTTAAAGAGCTTGCCTAGCAAGCTGTAAGTCAGGCGCTAAGTACCTGAGTTCCATTCTCCAGCACCACATAAGCCGGGCATGTTGGAGGACGCCTGTAATACTAGCACTCGGGAGGCTGAGGCAGGAGGATTGCTGTTAGTCCAAGGCCAGCCTAGGCTCCATAGTGAGTTCAGGACCAGCCTGGGCTGTAGAGCGAGACCCTGTCAAAAAAAAAAAGAGAGAGAAATAGGGTGGTAAGCCAGTCTTAATACATAAGACTTGGTGAAAACTTCCCCGATCTACCCCTCAGATGCTCATGAAGGCCAGCCTTGCAGGTAGCCTCTGAGGAGGGTCATCAGGCCCATCACACTGATTCTTCTGCAGACTGAGTTACACTGTTAGCAATGAAAAACGTCAAGTACAAATGAATATTGGTAGTGACTTCCCTTTACTGCAAAAAAGAGGGTGAAATACATGCGTATGTAAGTACCTGCTCGTTTGTGTGTGATATATACGTGAATACATAGGAAGGATAAGTTATGCTTGTATGTAGGAAATCGTTAGGATCAAGGTGGAAGGAATAGGGCACCAGGAATGGAAGAGAAGAGATGGGAGGAAGTGACGGGTTTGTAAGTAGGCTTTGGTGGCAGGGCACTGGAGACTTAACCCAGGGCTTTCATACTGAACTATAGCCTCTGCTCCCATATTTTGGTCTATTTACTTACTTATTTGTTTGTTTGTTTATTTATGAGATAGATTCTGCTCTGTAGTCCAGGCTGGTCCTAACTCACAACATAACTCAGGCTGGTCTCAGGCTTATAGCAGTTCTCCTGCTTCAGCCTGCCACTTGCTGAGATTAGGTGTGCCATGTTGCTTGGCTAATTTTACGTAATGCCAGGGAATTGAACCTAGGGCTTTGTGTGTGCTAGGCAAGTGTTCTAATTGCTGAGCTGTGCCCCCAGCCTCTTGGGTTTGATTTTGAGTCAGGGTCCTGCTAAGTTGCCCAGGTTGGGTGCAAATTTGTAATCTCCTGCCTCGGCCTCCCAAAGTGCTGGGGTTAGAGACCTGTGCCACTGAGACTCTAACTAGGTATGCTTTTTTGTATAGCTCTGACTTTACACTTAAAAAATAAATAATTAAGCAACTACAATATGAGGTCTGGGTATTCAAGATAAGATACAAACTGTAGCAAGTCAATCTAACTTATAGATGAATGACAAAATCACATCAAAGGTAGATGTGACTATGGGGAATAGTGTTTAGACTATATTCACCAGGTTGAAGTAGAAAACTTTTAGCAAGTTTGCTTTTTTTATGGAGACTTTTTTTTTTTTTTTAGCAATTTCTACTTGTGTATTCTAGGATTGAGTAAATGAGTAAATACATTGTATTGTCACTTTGTATCACCGGGTCACAGTACCAGCCACCCACAACTAACAGGAGGAGTTTACTTGGCTCACAGTTTTCCAGATCCCAGGCAGGAAGGCTGGGTGGTAGGGCCTGGAAGAAGGTAGCTGCTTCCATGTCGTCAACAGAGAGCTGAGGGAAGGCAAGGGCGAGGGATGAGAGATGCCTGGCCAGGCCTACCTCCTTCCTGCTCACTATCAGTATGGAGTTATTAATACATAGATAGAGAATACCAGAGAGTGGGTACATGAGAGAGGCCAGGCAGCAGTAGGCAGATCTGATACCCTGGACTTGTTTTCTGTGTATAGGTTAGACATCTGTGATCTGGAAAAATAGAATTTGGAAAACCCCACAATTTGAAACTTGCTGAGCACCAACCTGTGTCTAACTGGAGCATTTGGCCTGGGACCTCTCACAGCTCCTGTTGTGTTGTTCTGTCAGAATTACACAAAGCTGGGAAGAAAGGATCACTTGGCTTTTTATTCTGGTGGCTGGAAAGTCCAAGTAGCACAGTACTAGCTCCCGTATAGGCCCCCTGGCTGTGTCACAGATGTGGGAAGTGGAAAGGGAGGTGGCTGTGTATGCAGTGGACCAAATCCATGGACTCAACTTTGTAACAGTGTCCTCTCTGGAGGACTGATCAGCTATGGGGCCTAACTCACTCCTGAGATAAGCATGATCTGTTCATGAGGACAACCCCATGACCACCATGGTTGAAAGAGTCTACCACTTTCAACACTGCCACAGTGGGGACCAACCTTCTAGCACATGAACCTTTAAGAACGAACTACATTTAAGCAGTGGCACCTTGCACCCTCCCCCCCCCCCCTCCTGAATTCACCATGTAGCCCAGACTGGCCTCAAACTCATGGCAACCTTCCTGTTTCAGCCTTCTGAGTGCTGGAATTACAGGGTGAACCACTGTGCCCAATTTATGTGATGCTGGGGAATCAAACTCAGAGCCTTGCAGTTGCTAGGCGAGTGTTTCTTTTTTTAATGCTTGCTGAGCAAATTAATTTTTTCCCCATTTTATTGATATGTATAGAAGCAATATGTAATGTTTACATTGATCTTGAATATTTTGTGCATATGCATATCATGGCAAAATCACAAATCCTTCCCCTCTCCCTTTTCAACCCTCCCATCCCTGCTCCTCTCCTCTAATTCCCATTATTCTCCTCACTTAGTTCTGTGCAGTGATTGTGGTTGGGCAAGTGCTTTAACCACTGAGCTATGCCCTTCACACGAGTAGTAACACTTATGATGATTCAGTACAGACAAACTTTTTATTTTATTTTTTGAGACAGGGTCTTGCTCTGCAGCGCAGGCTGATCCTAAACTCATGATGGAGCCCAGGCTGGCCGTGGACTCAGGCAGTTCTCCTGCCTCAGCCTCCCAGGTGCTGGGGAATCAAACTCCGGTACTTAGTGCTTGACTTAGTGCTTGCTAGGCAAGCACTTTAACCTCCAGCACCTAGAAAAACTTTTTGATGTACAAAATTATCAAAAATACTGTATTTTTTGTGACTGAGTCTTGTTCTATTAAAAACATTGGCTTTTAATAATAAATAATCATTGCATTTAATGTCATTTTCTTGAAAGCTAAGATCGTCAGATTCCTTCTATTAGTACCAGTTCAATTTAGAGAAAATCTATGCCAGTGTCAGCTTCTGGCAACAAAAATAAAAAAGTGAAAGCCTTACCTAGAACTTGTGTGGTTGAGATCAAGTAACATGGAAACAAATGGATATTAAAATTAAGCATTTTATAATTATACATGAGGAATTGAAGTGTAATGACAGAGTTCTTTGCCAATATAAAATTATTTAGGGGCTGGAGGAATGGTTCAGTGGTTAGAGCACTTCCCTAGCAAGCACTAAAACCCCCGTCCTTCTTGCCCCACTGCCTGGCAGAGGCTCCTGTGCGTGCCCTGGCAGTGTTTGCCTTGAGCTGGCACCCATGTCTTTAGTCCAGCCTTGCTTATTCAAAAATAATAATAATAATAATAATAATAATAATAATAAGATTGTTTCTACACTTTTTTTTTTTTGTTTTGAGACAGGGTTTCTCTCTGTAGCCCAGGCTGGCCCTGGACCATGGCAATTCTCCTTCCTCCCTACCTCATGCTGTAATTATAGGCGTGTGCCATCATGCCTGGCTTATGTGATGCTGGGGGATCAAACTCGGGGCCTAGTACAAGCACTTTAACCTCTGTGCCATTCCTCCAGCCCTGTATATGCTATTGTAATCATTTCTCTATAGAAACTGTTGTCTTCTGTTTGGAAGATGTTTAAGAAAATAATGTATCATAAGTTTTTTGTTCTTTTGAGTCTTTAACCACTGAGAATTCAAAACTCTGAGAGAATGCTGATATCTCAGATGGCCTGAATGTGTTAAAATCAAGTATTGTGTTTGTATCCTGAAAATACTCTTAAATCCATATAAATGTTTGTGAGTTGTGGAACTGCAGATCTCCACCGTTGGCACTATGACATTTGAAGAGCACTTGTTATGAAAATTTCACACCTGTGTTTTGTACCTTGTTCGTTCGCCTCTGTGCTTCCTTTCTGACCATCTCCCTGTGTTCTGCTCTGTTTTCTGTTGACTCAGAGCTTCTACTTGCCAGGCTGCATCTTCTTGTCCTGTACTTCTACAGCCATATCTACATATTAATCTCTTTAGGCAGGTACAAACTTTAACCAAAACTGAGTGATTTCCCATGGTGGGAATCAGAACCTGCCCCTGCCTGGCGAGGCTCTGCGCATGCCCTGTCGGTGTCTTCCTTGAGCTTGCCCGTGTCTTCGGTCCAGCCTTGCTCATTCAAAACCAGGCACGTGCTGCTCCACTGTAGCCATGGTGCAGCTGCCATGGCTGCCCCTCCCTTTGGGAAACCGCCCTGAAACATCGTACAGTTACCGTCAGGTTGTGCTTTGTAAGGTGTGTGTGAAACATAAATGGGTGAGATGGTGTGTGCCGAGGACCCAGCTACGAAGTAGATGAGGTGTGTTGAGCCCATTGTTCAGCGCTGTCGTACAGCGCATAGTGAGACTTCATCTCAAATTAAAGGAAAAAGAGAAATAAGTGAAATTCATGTATGTGCAAGTAGTCCCAAAAAAGTTCATACATGAAATACTGCTATTTCTAAGCATTTCGGGTAAAGGATACTCAGTTTGTATTAATTTCCAGTAAAAGATGTCAAGACTCTGGAGGAATGATTGATCTAGGGCATCAGAGAAGAGAACACAAGATAAGCCTGGAGCAATTTGTGGGAAATTGCTTCAAAAATTATGTGGACATATCAGAAGGACACAAGAGCCAACTTGCACAGGCTTTCCATGGCCAAATCTGATATGATTTGAGATTTTAAAAAATGGTAAGTTATGAACTGTAGAATAATATATAAATCCATGCCACTGTAAAACAGTTGAGGGGGCTAGGGGTGTAGCTCAAGGTTAAGGCTCTCACCTAACAAGCGCAAGGCCCAGAGTTCAGTTCCCCAGCACCACATAAGCCTGGTATGGTGGGTATGGTAATCTCAGCACTCTGGAGGCTGAGACAGAAGATAGCTGTGAATTCCAATCCATCCTGGGCCATATATATAGTTCAGGACCAGCCTAGACTATAGAACAAGTCCTTGCCCCCCACCCCCTCAAAACAAATTGAGGGACCGAGGCCATGTCAGTGATTAAAGCTTTTGCCTAATGTACACAAGGCCCTGGGTTTTGTTCCCTAGTACCACATAAGCCTGGTGTGGTAGCACATGCCTGTAATTGCAGAACTTAGGAAGCTGAGACAGGAGGAATGTTGTGAGTTTGGGACCAGCTTGGGCTAGAGTAAGACCCTGTCTCAGAAAAAAAAAAAAATGAAGGAACTGGATTGGAGCTCAGTAATACAGCACAAGACTCTGGATTCAATCTTCAGCTAAAATAATAATAATTGAGTAAATAAATTGAGACAAGTCTTACAGTATTCCAGTAGTAAATATAGGACGAATTATAGAAATGGAAAATCACATTTGATTTGATAATTATCTTAAGACCCAGTGAAGCTGAATCTTGGGTCACAGGTGTATAATCCTAGTACCTTGGGGGTTGAGGCGGGAGGATTGCAAGTTTGAGACCAGCCCAAGCAACTAAGACCCTGTCTCAAAGTAAAAACATAAAAAGTACTAGGGTGTAGCTCAAAATGAGGGTCCTGAGTTCACTCTCCAATACTGATTTTAAAAAAAAAAGAAAGAAAGAAAAGACTGGGCCTCCTGGTATAGGCCTCTAATCCTAACACTGTAGGAGGCTGAGGCAAGAGGACTGTAAGTTCAAGCCCA
The DNA here is from genome assembly GCA_004027205.1 of Ctenodactylus gundi. Taxonomy (NCBI): domain Eukaryota; kingdom Metazoa; phylum Chordata; class Mammalia; order Rodentia; family Ctenodactylidae; genus Ctenodactylus; species Ctenodactylus gundi. The sequence continues at coordinate 31,467 of PVKB01005669.1, read as the reverse complement.
TTGTGGTCAATTTAGTGAGACCCTTTCTCAATTCAAAAGTAAAACTGGTCTGGCTCAGTGTGAAAATTTTGACTGCATAACCCTCCTCCCCACCCCTGATGATGGTGACTAAATGCATTGTGGGAGCCTAGGTTGAATCCTGGTGCTTGCTGAGAGAAGGATGTTAGAATGTGGCTCAGTGATAGAGCATTGTACAACAACAAAGGAAAAAAAGGAGAGCTGGCACAGAGGCGTACATTTGAGGCAGGAGGATCTGTTGAGCCCCAGGAATTCGAGACCAGCCTGAGTCCGTAGCAGGACCTTGTCTCAAAAGAGACAAGAGAAATGCGGGCTGTTCTCTAGAAACTCACTTAGAGTTATGGGGATAGCCTGGCCGGAGTCCATTTGCCCAGACACAATAAAAGAAAGAGAGAGAGAGAAATGCAAAGAAAAATGACACCAGGGAGCCTTTGACAAGGTTTGGTTAAGGTTTAAGGTTTATGGAGTAATTAATAATAGCATGGGATTTTTGTTGTTTTTGTTCTTGTTTTTGAGACAGGGTCTTGCTCTGTAGCCCAGGCTGGAATTGAACCCACGGCCCTGTACTTGCAAGGCATGCACTTTAACAAAACCCTGTGCCGTTCCTCCAGCCCTATAATAGTATGTTAGTATTGGCTTCTAGTACTGGTAATTATGCTGTGGTTATATAAGATTTTAATATTGAGAAAGCTAGATAAAGACTATACAGAGAATTTTTTGAACAATACTTGGAAAACTTTTTGGTGTGTCTGGAAGAAATTATTATTATTATTATTATTATTATTATTATTATTATTATTATTGAGACAGGATCTCACTCTGTAGCCCACGCTGCTCCTGGACTCACTTTGTAGCCCAGGCTAACCTTGGCCTCATGGCAATCCTCCTGCCTCAGCCTCTTGAGTTCTGGGATTACAGGCATCTGCCATCATGCCCAGATTATGTGGTACTGGGGATCAAACCCAGGGCGTTGGGCTTGCTAGGCAAGAGCTTTAACTACTGTACCATTCCTTCAGCCCCAAGAAATTATTTTTAACACAAATGTTTAGGGGATGGAGGAATGGCACAGCAATGAAAGAGCTTACCTTAAAAATACAGGGCTCTGAGTTCAATTGTTAGCTTGTTTGTTTTTGATACAGGTCTTGTTCTGTGTTTCAGACAGTCCTGAACTCACTGTGTAGCCCAAGGTGGCCTTAAACTCCAAGCAGTCCTCCTGTCTCAGCCTTCTAAGTGCTGGGGCTGGGGAGTTCAACCTGGGGCCTTGCGCATGTTAAGCGAGTGCTTTAGTGGCTAAGCTATTCCTCCAACCCCAGAAAGTTGTATTTTCATTATGAAGAGGCAGTATTTGAAAGATGTAGCTAAAATCTGCTTTGAATGAACAACTTTAGAAGTGTTCATTTGATCTGGATATTCCGTGGGTTTTCTAATAGCCTTTGATCTGTCTTCACGACATTCTACGAAGTTCTTCTAAGTATAATTACACTGTGTTTGTCCTTTTAGTGACTCATCTTGGCTTATTTTAAATATTCGATTAAAAATTAAACAATTACTGACTAGGTAGGCACATGAAAAAGTATTCAGGATCTTTAGTCATTAGAGAAATGCAAACCGAAACAACACTGAGAATCCATCTCACTCCAGTAAAAACGACTAACATCAAGAACCCAGAAAACAACAGATGCTGGCAAGGTTGTAGAGAAAAAAGAGCACTTGTACATTGTTGATAAAACTGTAAGATATTACTAGTGCAACTACTATGAAAATCAGTTTGGAGTTTCCTTAAAAAATAAAAATACAAATTCCATCTGACTTAACTGTACCTTTTCTAGGTATTTTTTAAAAAACAGTTAAAAAACATCATATTACAGTGATATGTGCATGCCCATATTTATAGCAGCAGAGGTCCACATTAGTGAGAGCTTGGAAGCAGCCAGTGTGTCTGTCAGCAGTTGAGTGGGTAAAGCAGATGCAGAGTGGGTACACGGTGAGGCCTGTCCAGCCATGAAGAAAGCTAAGTTTGAGTGGCTTGTTGGAAAGTGGGTGTACCTGGACACCATTTTGCTCAGTGAAACAGATCAGACACAGAAGGCTGAATGTTGCATGGCTTCTCCTGTAGGAAACCCAATATATACATAAGTAAAAGGGTAAAATAAAAGAGAGATGAAAAGGGAGGTCAACTGTGTGGAGAGGGGAAGACAGGAGAGCAGGAAAGGAAGTAAAAATGATTACGGTGCAGTAGTGTATACACTGATTCTCCAAATTCAATGTAGTTACTACCACAAACAGATTCTAGTAAAGAAAATAATTTTGAAAATAATTTTTTTTGAGACAGGGTCTCGCTCTGTTGCCCAGGCTGGTCCTAAACTCACTATGGAGCCCAGGCTGGCCTTGGACTCACTGCAGTCCTGTCTTAGCCTCCCAAGTCCTGGGATTACAGGTGTATGCCACAATGCCCAGCTTATGTGGTGCTGGGAAATTGAACTCAGGTACTTGGAACTCGACTTAGTGCTTGCTAGGCAAGCATATTAACTGCTGAAATATTTCTCCAGTCCCAATAGAATGTTTTTGGCAAGGGTTGTAGCTCAGTGGTGCAGCATTTTCCTAACATGCTCAAGACCCTGAGTTCATCCCCATCACCACAAAAAAAAGTTAAGTCAAATATTTTAATTAGGCAATATTTCAGTAACTGAAAGTCAAATCAGAGCTGGGAATAGTGACACATACGTGTAATCCCAGTACTAAGGGAGGCTGAGGCTGGAGACTGGCAAGTGCGAGTCTTACAATTTAAAAATAAAAAGGTATAGGATGTGGCTCAGTGGTAGAGTGCCCAAGTTTCATTCCAAGTACCACAAAAAGTTAAACCAACCAAAAAATGTATTTCCTGCCTTATAACCATGTCAAAGAAACATACAGACTTAACTAATGGTAATTTTGTTCTTTGAACATCTCTTTATGGGAAGAGGAGAAGAAAGGTAGAAAAGAGAGAAGAGTTTGAGAACAGGGGACAGCTGTAGCGCACGGAGGTACTACAGAAGAATGTGTTCATTCTGAGCTCTGTTCTTGTAGCAGAGAGATCAAAGACCATGGTGCATCTGAAGAGCGCTGGCCAGGATGTGGGTTGAATGTGTTGTAAGAACTTTGGCTCCAGGATACAATACTTGTGCTCAACACAGATGCAGAAAATATTGTGAATTTCCTTTTAGCTGTAATATATGAAGGCATAGTATACATTTTGGGGTGTGATGCTATACTTGAAGGTATTTGGAGAATGGGCATTAAGTGCGAATCCCAAATGGCCAGTGATCCCTTGAAGCATGTTATTTTGCTGGAGAAACTTGGAGTTTCTTTTTGCTTTTTTTTTTTTTCCTTAATACTAGGGATTGAACATAGAGCCTTCTTTCTGAGCTACATCTTTAGCCCTTATTTGTTTATTTGAGATAGATTCTCGCTAAGTTGCCCAGGTTGGGCTTAAATTTGTGATTCTCCTGCCTCAGCCTTCTAAAGTACTGGGATTACAGACTTGTGCTACCAGGTTCAGCACAAAACTTGCTGTTTAGTGGCCTGTTCATAAGAAGCCCATTCTTTTTTGGGAGCATTGGGGAAGCAAGGGCTCTGAGAGCTAAATGCAGGGCCTTGCACTTGCTAGGCAAGCATTCTACCACTGAGCTAAACCTCCAACTTCAATAGAGTCAATCTTGTACAATTTTGTGTACTTGAATGAAAGATTATTGCACTAAATGGCCATTACGGCCCCCCGACTTACTTTTATCCCCGGGGAGTCTTTGATCCTAAGAGAAATTTGTAAAAGTATACAGGAGCTTACCATTTGCCTGAAAGAATTTCTTGGAAAGAATTCATTTTTCAGTCATTTATTTTGAGATAGATCTCACTGAGTTGCTAAATTGGCCAGGCGGAGCTCAGACTTGTAGTCTTCCTGCCTCCACCTTCAGTTTTCAATGATTTAAAAATGAAGAATCTGAACTTCATGACTAAGTAGTAAAATTGGTGTCGTAAGTTGTCTGCCTGGGTTGCCAGGGCACAGTTGGCTCCACAGCACAGGCTCCCCACTGTTTCTCATCGCATGTGACAGAGAAGTAAGTACCCAAAGCTCACTGCCAAGACAGAAGCTAGAACTCTTAATTATTTTGCATTTCCCTTAGATAATTCGTTCTGGGGTTATGATAATAGCCCTTTCCCTAGCTAAGGTAATCAGTGCCTTATTTGAGGTCACCTCTTATTTCTCTGAATTGAGATATGTGGAGGAAAGTTTCTTTTAAAGCTGTACTAAGATTAAAGTTACTGTTTCTAATTTGCTCTTTCTAGATAGGTAAGCATAGGAACTAAAAGATCCATCTTGAGATTAAAGAGTTTTTCATTTCACACTAATTCTTTTTTCTTCTGGTACCAATGCCTCTTAATTTGTTTGGTTGTGGTACTGAGGATTGAACCCAGAGACTCCTCCTTGTGCTATAGCATCAGTCTATTTTTTATTTTTATTTTGCTACAGGGTAGGGTCTCACTAAGTTGCTGAGTTGCAGGCTGGGCTCAAACCAGTGATCCTCTTGCCTCAGCCTTCCAGAATGCTGGGAGTACAGTCTTGCATCATCAGGCCTGGCTGAGGATGTTGTTAACTATGAAAGTAATTATGGCTATTTCTATATATGTCAGAAAGTAGAAAGTGTCTCCTTTACTCTGCATTTTGGTACTTGCGTAATTCAGTGTATAAAGCACTCCTGTTTGTAGGTGGGACGCCTCATTGTTCTTTCCTTACTCGTTGCCCTTGTCCCCAGCACCAGCAATTTTCTTTTGTTCTGTTTTGTTGTTTTATTGTGCTGTTGCTTTGGTTTTGAACTCACTGAGCAGTTCTGGCTGGCCTCGAACATACAGCCTCCTGAGTGCTGGGATTACAGGCGTGTGCTTCCGTGCCTAGTTTGTGTGGTGCTGGGGCAAACCCAGGGCCTTGTGCTTCCTAGGAAAGTACTTTAACCTCTGAACTACAGCCCCAGCCCCAGCCCCAGCCCCAGCCCCAGCCCCAGCCCCAGCCCCAGCACAGGCAGCTTTGATTTGAAGTAGTTTATAAGGTTATAAGCAGAGCCTCGAGGGAGAAATGCATCATTCCCTGAGGATATTAAAACTGTCCAGTTTATAAAAGCTGAAGAGTCTGATGTATCGTCATTTTCCTCCTCCTTCTGTCATTTGTATATTTTCCTGTTCTGTACTCATTTCCTGGGAATGAATTATTAGAGAATTGTACTGCATCTAATGCACACAGTCAAGTTTTAATGGGAAGCATGGCAACTGATAAATGGTGTTTTTCAGGATCCTTTTAAAATCTGCAGAAACCTTGGAAAAGTTGCATAAATTTCATTTCCAAACCAGGCAGGTAGATGACATGTTGGGTGTGTGAGGCAGAGAATTGGTCTGCTGCCAACTTGAAAAGCAAATAAAACTATTACATGGTATTTCTTAATGTTGTCTCAAAAAAAATCTTACATGATTCCTCAAGACAGATTTTTCAGAAAACAGTATGTTGATGATCAGATGTTGAGATGTAACGATATCTAAACAGTAGGAAGAAATGTTTAGGACTCTTAAGTCTAGGAGTCCCGAAAGTTAGAACATTTAGTTGATGGATATTGTGGAAAAAGGAACTCGTATGTGATAAATTCCTGCAAATATTCATTACATGACTAGCTAACTTTGAGGACAATGGGAGGGTCACAAAGGGTTATTATGGTAAATTCTGCCGCACATGCATGCGCTGCTGTGTTTCCCTCACTCTCACTGAGAGCTCCTACCTGCCAGGGTGGCCGTCTTAGTCCAGTGGTAAGAGTGGGAAGGGCCCTCTCTCATTTGACCCCAGCCTCACATTTTAATTTTTTTCATTCCATTCAGTTCCTGACCATATTTGAAACCTCAGATCTTACAGTCTTTTGTGTGCGGGGGGGTGGGGGGTAGGGGGTTCTGTGTTTTGAACGCATCCTTCACACTGGGCTGTCCCCATAGCTCTTTCTTATTGGTTTGAGTCAGGGTCTCACTAAGTTTCCCAGGCTGGACTTGAACTTAGGATCCTCCTGCCTCAGCCTCCCTTAGTGGTAGGAATCTAGGCATGTGCCACTACCTGGCTTCCAGCCTGCCTTTTATTTTTGAGACAGGGTCACTGTAATTTAGGCAGGGCCTGAACTCATTGTGTATCCCAGGCTGGCCTTGAACACACAGCAGTTCTCCTGCCTCAGTCACCCAAGTGCTGGGATTGCTAGGGAATTGAACCGAGGGTCTTGAAACTTGCTAGGCAAGTGGCACTCACTACTAAGCGATGCCCCCAGGCCCAGCCTTCTTTTGAAAGATAATTTGCTTGCTGCTTTGTTTTGTTGAGGAGAAGTACTAGGAATTATGTAAGCTTGGGGCCTTCAAAGTGAGCTGCATTCTCAGCTTTTTTTTTTTTTTTTTGAGACAGGGTCTCTATGTAGACCAGGCTGATCCTGAACTCATTATGTACCTCGGGCTAGCCTTGACTGCATAACAGTCCTCCTGCCTCAGCCTCCCAAAGTGCTGGGATTATAGACATGTACCACCACACTCACTTTATGTGTTGCTGGGGAACTGAGCTCAGTCTTGTGCAAGCACCCCACCCGCTGGGCTGTCTCTCCAGCGCCCCCATCAGCTCTTCTTTATTTTTGATTTTTGAGACAGGATCTTTCCAAGTCATTAAGTTTCCTTGGTGGTTCAAACTCGCAGTCCTCCTGCCTCAGCTTCGAAGAGATTATAGATCTGTGCCACTGAGCCCAGCATGACTTTTCTTGCTTTTTGTTTGTGTGTTTTTTTAACTCAGAATCTTTTAAGCAAACTCAGGCAGGAAGGAAGTGGAATGACTCACTCCTACATTCTTTTTCTCCTTTTCCCTGTTAGGAATCCTAAATCCAAAGCCTAGGGGTAGTAGCACATACCTATGATCTCAGCAGTTATAGGCTGAGGCAGGAAGATTTCAAGTTTGAGGCTATGTAGGCAGTTCAGGTTTGACCTGGACTACATAGTAAGACTTCAATGAAAACATACCAGTCTGGGTATGGTGGTTCATGCTTGTAATCTCAGCAGTCTGGGGGGCTGAGGCAGGAGGATTCCAATTTCAAGCCCAGCCTAGACAATTTATCAAGACCTGGCTGGTTATATATTTCATGGGAAGGCCCTGGGTTTAATCCCCGATACTGCAAAAAGAAAAAAAGCATATATACACACACAATAGGATATTTTAAAAATAATTTTAAAATAAAGAATTCTAACCAAACAGCTGAAGTACTGGCTTTGCACAGCAACAACATATTTTGCGGGCCTCAGACCATTAGTATAGAGGCATGTTCATCCTGTCCTCTGCTTTTTTAAAATGTTAGTTTAAAAAAATTAAAAGGAATTTTAGTCTTATGTACATTAATTGTAACGTTGGATCATTTTATATGTGGCCCAAAACTGTTCCTTTCCACTAAAAGAAACCGAGCAAGCTAGGCCTAGTTGGAGCAAGCTTGTTATCCACTCTGGCAGGCCAGGCCAGGAAGATGGCAGGTTCCAAGGTTTGAGACCAATGTGGACAGCTTAGTGACCTAGTAAGACTGTGTTTCAAAAAAAAAAAAAAAAAGACCTCAGGTTGGACTTGCCTGCCAGTGTAGAGCAATAAGAAAGAGCAGTGCCAACCCAGGTACACCTCATGGTCTTGGAGCCAAGAGAGGTGGATTGTGGCTCTCTCCAGAGACCTCTGGAGTCGGGAGGAACCTGTGGATTACTGATCACACTTAGTCCAGAAAAATTTACATTGATCATTCCAGGCAGTATGCTGGAGTCTGAAAGTGATAGTCCTACTGGCTTTTCTTTTTTTCTTCAGTATTTATTTATTTGAGACAAAGTACTACAGTGTAGCCCACGCCAGCCACGAAATTGAGATCCTCTTGCCTCAACCTCCTGAGTACTAGGATTACAGGTGTGGGTCACCACGCCTCACTGAAAGGGATGACAGATGTTTCATGAGTGACAGCAGTTCATAGACCACCCCATTTTGACAGTTACTTGCTAGGTATTTTATTACTCTTTTTTTTTTTTTTTGACAACCACTAGTAAGGTTTCACTCAGCACCATATAACATAGCTGGTAGGTTGAGAGTTCTGTCTTTTCTATAAAATTTTGTTTTGTTTTGTTTTTAAAATGCTAGGGGCTGAACCCAGGGCCTTCGCACTGAGCTATATCCCTGACCTTGTTTTGGTGAGAGAGTCTCGCCAGGTTCCCCCAACTGGGCTTAAACTTGTCGTCCTCCTGCTCCTGCCCCCCAGAGTTCGAGGATTGCAGGCCTGTGCACCCACATAACCACACCTGGTTTCCATAAAACGTTAACTTAAAAGAGTAAGCTGTACAGCTTCTGCTCTGTTCTTTGCAACTACTGCATTTGGCTTACAAACTGAAAAAGTAACTTGTAAATAGTAAAAGTAAGTAGCAAAATTTTGGAGAAAGGATCAAGTGTAACTGCGACGAGCAAATATGTTTTCTTAGCCTTTTTAAAAAGAATGATTTGAGATAGAAATAGAAACATTGCAAAAATGATACAAAGAATTCCTATAAACCCCTCCTGCAAATTCCTCACATGCTGAAATTTTACCACTTTTTCTTTTATTTTTTTTCCTGAGTATTCAGAGAATATAGCAACAGATGCAATACCTAAATACTTCACTGTATATTTTCCTAGCAAACAGTAGAATTGTATTTTTGGGGTTTTTATTTGTATTTTAGACAAGGTCTCTCTCTGTAGTCCAGGTTGGTCCTGATCTCGCTGTGTAGCCAGCCCAGGCTGGCCTGAAATTCATAGCAACCCTCCTACCTCCACCCTCTGAGTGCTGAGATGATAGGTGTGTACCATCACGCCCACCTATACTGTGGTGCTGGAGGATTGAACCCAGGGCCTTGTGCTTCGTAGGCACGGGCTCTGATTACCGAGTGGCACCCCCACCCCCAGAGACATTGTTATATGATGAATCACCGTCTGAAAGTAATTATGTTGATCCAAGCGTGGTATCTGATCTACAGACCATACAAATTGGCCACTTGTCCTGCTGCTGTCTTTTGTATCAAAAGAAGCAATGTCATCCTGGAATAGAAGTAAGTGTTTTATTTCTGGTCCAGGTTGGACACAGGATACTTGCAAATTCACTTGTCAAGTCTCTTTTGTCTACTTTAACCTAGAACTATTCCCCTGCCCATGTTTTAAAAGAGTGCAGACCAATTTTTCTGTAGAATTTCCCTCAATTTTGGTTTATCTGCTGTTCCTTGTGATTAGATTCCAAATATGCATTTCGGGAACAGGAATATTAGAGAAGGGATTTTGATTTTTCTTGGTATTGTATCAGGGGCCATGTGTTGGGGTAGCTGTATTTAAAGAAAGGGAAACTCTGATCACTTGGTTCATTGGAGTCTGTCAGGTTCCTCCATTGTAAATCTATTTTCCCCTTTATAATTATATGAGGACATACTTTGAGCCTGTAAAAATGTGTGTGTGTGTGTATACACACATACATACATACATACATACACACACACACACATATGTCTCGCTTTATAGTCCAGACTGATCCAGAGCTCTCTATGTAGCCCAGGCTGGCCTCAAACTCAGCAATCCCCCTACCTCAGCCTACCAAATGATGGGATTACAAGCGTGCACCACCATGCACCGCTTATGTGGTGTTGGGGATTCGAACCCAGGGCTAACACTTGAACCTCAGAACTAGTCCTCCAGCCTGACGCCCAACTCTTCTGTGGTGCTGGGGGTGGGGGGGTGGGTGAACTGAGACAGTACGCTTCCAAGGCAAGGGCTCTTATCACTGAGCTATCCCTTCCAGCCTCCTATAAATACATTTTTACCCACTAGTTTTAACACCTATCAGTGGTGGTTGCTTGAGGTAATTGTTACTGTGATGGTGCTGAAGGGTTCTAATTTCACCGTTATTTCTGTGCTGAGCATGTGCCTACTCTTCTCCTACTGACAGTCTGTCCTTCATGATAGATTTCATACTGTTTGTTTGTACCACATATAGTAGTAACATGTAATTTGTCTGGGATATGATTGTTTTAAAGTTTTTGCTCTGTATAAGTATTCCACACTAAGGTTTTATGGGAAGATGAGGGGGAGTCCTGCTTCAGGTATGACAGCGTGCATTCTAGTCAGCTCCACTGATGACATTATTTCTGTCTGTATTCACTACTGATATCTTCCTTACATCTCTTGGGTTCTGTTTCCAACATGAAACGTTAAGTCATTAAGAAAAGTTTATCAAAAGTTGTAGCACTGTTTTTATGATCTGCAGCTTTAGATAAGTGTTGTGTCAGAATCTTGTACTTTTTTTTTTTTTTTTTTTGAAACAAGGTCTCATTCCATAGCCCAGGCTGGCCTTGGATTCATGGCAATCCTCCTGCCTCAGCCTCTCGAGTGCTGAGATTAGAGGCATGTCCACCATGCCTGGCTCTAGGTGGTGCTGGGGAATTGAACTCAGACCCTTGTGCTTGCTAGGCAAGTGGTTTAACTGCTGTGCCATTCCTCCAGGCCCAGAATCTTGTACTTAAAAATTAAATCAGTGGAGGATAACAAATAGTGTAAACTTTAGGCCAGAGAAAAAAGGTAATCGGAATAAAAATGTAGTGTATGCAGTCATGTTTGGTTGGTCAGAGTCTCCCAGCCACTAAATCTGGTACAGGCTCAGCATCACACATATGAAAATGAAAATCTGAAGTTCTAAATGCTTCAAAATCCGAAAGTCTGGGAGCACCACATGACATTTCAAGTAGAAAAGTTCTTATGAGACCTCACGAGGTGGGTCATGGCTAAAGTGAAGATGTACCAAAAATAGTAATATTACATGTATGTGAAGTATATAGAAAACAAATGAATTTTATGTTTAACCTTGGGTTCCATTCCCAGGATAGCTTGTTATGCATATGCAAATGTTCCAAATTTAATTTTAAAAATTCTGGTTCTATGCTTTTCAGATAAAGGATATTCAACCTGTAGAAACAGCTCACTTTGTAGGGCTGGCTCAACAGCTCAGTGGTTATAAAGTGCTTACCTAGCAAGCTTAAGGCCCTGAGTTCAGTTCCCAGCACCACATAAGCTGGGCTTGGTAGCACACTCTCGAAGGCTAAGGCAATAATAGGATTGCCCTGAGTTCAAGGCCAGCTTGGGCTATATAGTGAATTCAGGACCAATTTAAACTGCAGAGCAAGACCCTGTCTCAAAAAATAACCACCTCCCCCAAAAATCCCACCTCACTTTGTAGGGCACTGAGGCAGTGTATTCATTCTGCCATTGCTTTGCTCAATTTTTCTGAAGTTCCTTTGTACAAAGAAACTGGTTGTCATTGATAATAATCTCAGAAATTAGGGGGAGGAAAGTTCGTGATACCTATAATGGTTAGAGACTGAGATACATATGATTTCCTGATAAAATTACAGCTGGTGTGGTAGCACAGGTCTGTAATCCTAGCACTGTGGGGGCTGAAGTAAGTGAATCATAAGTTCGATCCCAGCCTAGGCCATTTAGGAGCTTGGCATCTTGATGAGACCCAGTCTCGGGATCAAAACCAATAAAATGGGCTGGGATGTAGGATAGCACAAAGGCCATGAAGTCCATCCCCAGCCCTCTCTCTGTTCCTACAAAATTGTACCTTGTTGAGATTTGTTTCTTGATTTTAAAGGTTTTCATTTGTGTCTACAGGTCAACATTTTAAACTTCTGTTGTTACCAAGACCTTGAAAAATGAGTTTTCAAGCTCAAATTATGGAAAAGTCAAATGTTTTTACTGATAATCCTTATTTAAGTTTGAGGTTTCCTTTTGTTCCTATTCCCATCACTACTAGTAGATTTACTGGAGTCTTAAAGAAATGTTTGAAAGAACAGCTAACATTGCAAGCCCAGATATCTTCGAATCCTCCTTAACTGCTGAATTTTCTTCCTGTAGGAAGACCTGATACAGTCCTGCAGAAAACTTTTATGTGTGGACCTCCCTGAAGATTTTCTGAGTAGTAAAGGTATTTATTTCTCTGAATCTTTTCTCTTTTTCACTTACTACACACTGTTTTGTCCAGAGTTCGTATTTTAGATTTAGAATATGAGGGTTATACATCTCTGCAAGGTGAATTAAATTATAAATATTTCTTGATAGTGCCCATGAATGTTCTTAAACATACCTAATATTATCTGGCAGTGCCTTACTTTTGATTAGAGTTAGCTTACCTCTTTTTTTTTTCCTTAGAGCACCTCCTTATTAGCACAGCATGTTAAATCCTTCTTTCTGATCTGAAATCCTTTATTTGATTTTTATATTATCAAAATTATATTTGTCAATTCTGGTTAACTGGAAATGGGGGAGGAATCCACTCAGTATTTTTCAGCTCGTGACGGTTCTCTGGGGCAGGTATGAGAGACAGTATTCATTCCAGGTAACCCTAAGAGGTTGTTTTATTTTGTTCTGTTTGAGACAGGGTCTTAACGCTGTAACCTAGGCTGGTCTCAAATTCACAGCAGACCTGCCTCAGCCTCCCAAGTACTGGGATTATAGGTATGCACCATCACGCCCCATTTATGGGGTGCTAGGAAATCAAACCTAGGGCCTTGCCCTTAACAAGGCAGTTGCTTTAACCCCTGAGCTGCTATGTCTTCAGCCTTAATAGTTGTTTTTTAAAATTTATTTGTTTTTATTTTTTACTTTATTTATTTATTTATTTATTTATTTGAGACAGGGTCTTGATTTGTAGCCCAGGTTGGTCTTGAACTCACTGTGGTCCTGAGTTGAACTCAGGGCTTGCCCTTGCTAAGCAAGTGCTTTAACTACTAGGCTGTATCTCCAGCCCTAACAGTTTTTTTTTTAATTAAAAAAAATTTTTTTTTGGGACAGGATCTCACTGTAGCCCAGGATGGTCCTGAACTAACTTTGTAGCCCAAGGCTGGCCTTGGACTCAAAACAGTCATCTGCCTCAGATTTCCAAGTGCTGGGATTACAGGCATGCACCATCATAGCCAGCTTATGTGGTGCTGGGGAATGAACTCAGGCCTGTGTGCTTGTTAGGCAAGTGCTTTAACTGCTGTGCCCCTTCCTCCATGCCCCTTTTTGATATTTGGAAATAAACTTTCTTGGGCTGGAGGAATGGCTAGGTTGTTAAAGCGCTTAAGTCAAGCCCTAAAATCAATTCCCTAGTACCACATAAGCCAGGCATGGTGGCACATGCCTGTAATTCCAGCGCTCTGGAGGGTGAGACAGGAGAATTGCAGTGAGTCCAAGGCTAGCCTGGGCTATAGAGCCAGACAAAACAAAACAAAAACAAAAGCAAAAACTTCAGCTGGGTGTGGTCGCACACACCTGTAATTCCAGTACTCCTTTACTGAGGCAGGAGGATTGCTGTGAACTCAAGGCCAGCCTAGCTGACATGATTGTAGGACTACCCTGGACTATGCAGCAAAAGCCTGTCTCAAAAATGAATAAACAATAAGTAAATATAGAATAAAATGTAGTTTTTATTAGTGCCTATTAATTTTACAAATTATTGTTTCAGCGTGATATTTTCATACATCCCGTGATTTGATCATATTAACCACGTAACCCTCCCACTTTCTACCTCTTGTGCCTAACAACCCCCCCTGCTGTCAGTCTCTTCAGGCCCACTGAGGTGTCAAGGAAAACAAGCAGAACTCTCCTGGAATCTCGTCTCACAATCACCATGTTTTCATATGCTGACTGTCTACTTATATTTGTTTGAGAACTATCTGTTCATTTGCCCTAGCATTGATTGAGCTATTTGATTTTTGGGGTTTTTTTTTGTGTGTGTATTCTTTTTATAAATACATACATACTAGGAATCAAGCACAGGGGTGCTTGACCACTGAGTTGCTGCTTTTACCCTTTATTTATTTATTTTTGTTTTGTTTTGTTTTTTTGAGACAGGGTCTCACTCTTGTAGTCCAGACTGGTCCTGAACTTACTATGGAGCAGTCCTTCTGTCTCAGCCTCCCAAGTGCTGAGCTTACAGGCGTGCACCACTACGCCCGGGTTATGTAGTGCTGGTGAATCGAACTCAGTACTTAGTGCCTGACTTAGTGTTGCCAGGCACGCGCTTTAGCTGCTGAGCCACTCCTCCAGCCCCACCCTTTTTATTTTCAGTTTGAGGCAGGTTTGCTCTTTGTCCAGGATGAGCCTTCTGCCTCGGCTTCTCTGTCGGGTGTGCCACAATACTACTCACTTGATTTCAGTACTGCTTTTGGAGTGAACCCAGGGCCTTTGCACTGAGCTGCACCGCCAGTCCCGTGCTCTCCCTCCTTTCCTCTCTCTCTCTCCTTTCTCAGTCTTGCTAATCTGCTGAGGCTTCTGCTCAGCGTGCTGAGTGACACCCAGCGTCACTGTGCTTTTCATTGGCATTTCCCTAATGAGTAATAATACCGAGTTTGTTTTTGTGTTTGCCATTTGTGTGGATTTGGAAGAATGGCTATCTGTGTATTCATCCCAGAGCAAGTGCTCTTGTTCCAGACATGGAACAGCTTTGGATTCACAGAGATGCGGAGCCATCACCATGCGTGTGTCCCCGTCCCCGTGGGCTAGTGTGGCATCCCTTACCACCGTCTTATTTTTAGTGTGGCTTATTTGCTAATTGTACCATATTGGTAGCCAGGATGGTAAATTATTAGCTATTCAAACTTCCTTACCATGTCATTTTTTCCTTTCTAGGATCCCGTTTAGTCCTTGTACCTTTTGCCATCTCTGGTCACTAACAATTTCTCACACTGCTTACTATTTTTTATATTTTGGGTATCCTTGAGAATTTTGAGAAGTGTTGGCCACGAGTATCACATGTTACTCCTCCATTAAGATATGTATGATTTTTTTTCATGTTAAGACTGGTGTTACGGAAGTTGGACCTGGTGACATAGGTCCGTGCTCCCACCAGTCTGGGAGCCTGAGGCAGAAGGATCACAAGTACAAGCCCATTTGGGCACCTAAGCAACTTGGGGAGACGGTCTCAAACCACACATAGGCATGGCAGGCTGGAGGAGTAGCATGCAGTGAGAGCACTTACCTAGCAAGCACAAAGCCCTCAGCTTGGTTCCCTAGCACCGCATGAGTCGGGTCTGGTGGTATACACCTGGGGTCCCAGCACTTGGGAGGCTGAGGCAGGAGGATTGCCGTGTGTCCTAAGCCATTTTGGGCTACAGAGTGTCTGGGAAAACAGAAAACAAGCAGACAAAAAAGAAACGGGCTGGGAGCGGCGCTCAGCGTGAAGGTCTGGGCTCAGTCCCCCCACTGCCAGTGTTACAGTTTGGGGAGAAGGATTACACTGGTGAGTGCCATTTCCATCACGTTTTGTCAAGGACACTTACTGTCACCATGAACTGGTGTCGGGGGCCTTCTGCACTGTATAGTTACACTCTTTTCCATGTTGCCCTCTTCAGAAGGAGCTACACATAAGAAGTGGGAAGTTACGCTGCCTCTGCCCAAGTTTTGTTGTGTTTTTAATCCTGGAGCTTGAACCGAGCCTCATGCATACTAATACCACTCTACTATTGATATATACTTTCAGTCCTTTTTTGTTTGTCTTTTAAAAATTGTTCTATGGCAAGAGTTCTTTGTGTTCTAAATATAAATTTTTTACCACATGGATGATTTGCAGATATTCACTCCTATTGAACTGATTGTCTCATAACTTCTTATAGTCAAGAACAAAAGTGTTCAGGGTCTTGCTGGTCCTGAAATCCTTGTGCAGCCGAGGTTGACCTCTACCACGCAGCACTCCTTCCTGCCTCAGCCGCCTACATCCTGGAATCACAGGCCTGCACCACACTAGCCAGCTTATCTGTTCAGGGCTTTACGCTCGCTAGGCAAGTCCAATAACTGTGCTATTCCTCCAGCCCCAAAAGTGTTGAATTTTTATTGCTTGTTTTTGTGTTTTACCTAATGATTACCTAAGTGAAGATCATAACGATTTACTCTCATGTTTTCTAAAACATTTAGAGTTTTGGTTGTTCTGCCTGTGATCTATTTCAAGTTAAGGTTTATTTGTGGTCCGAAAAGTTTACTCAGGATTATTTTATTATTTTTCCATGTGAACATTCACTTGTGCCAGTACCATTTTTGAAAAGACTTTTCCTGTCTCTTGACTTTCTTGGTCCTTTTGTTAGAATTCAGTTGCCTGATTTTTGTTTTTGGATGAACTTCTGCTCTGGTATTCATTATTTTTTCCTTCTCCTGGATTTGAGTTTGGCTTATTCTTGTTTTCTTTTTACTGTTTTTGAATGGAACACTGTAGAAATCTGCTGAAAGTCTGTTTGATGTATAGTGCAGTTTAACTTTGATGTTGCTAATTCTTTTGTCTGATTGACCTATCCATTTGTGGGAGTGTAGTACTGAAGTTTTCACTGTGATTGTGTTGGGATCTATCTGACCTTTTAGTGAGATAGTGCTGGTTTTATGAAATTGGGTACACTGACATTTGGTACGTACGTATATTTACAATAAAATGTAGTTACTTTTTTATACTGGAGATCCAACCCGGGGCCTTCACCCTGAGTCTGCTAACTCTGTTACTTTATATTTCCTATTTTCAGATTTGACTTTGAGACAGGGTCTCCCTAGTTTGCCAGGTTGCCTAGGCTGAACTTGAACTTAAGATCCTCCTCGCTCAGCTTTCCAGAGGCCTTGCGTTATAGGCCTGTATCACAAGGCCTGGCTGTAATGACCTTCTTTGTCTCTTTAATTTTCATTTGAAATCCACTTTGTCACATGTAAGTGTTCTTACTCCTGCTTGGTTTGGATTCCACCTGCTTGGGATATCATTTTCCATTCCTTCACTTTCATTGAGTGTATTTTTGTAAGTGAGGTGTGTTTACTGTACGTAATATGTAATTGGGTCTTTCAATCTACTGCTTTGTCTTTTAATTAGAGAATTAAGAGCACTTACCTTTCATTTTTATTGAAAGGTATGTAGTAGTTGTTTTCATTTTGTTGTTTTTCTAGTATTCATTCCTTTTACTTTTTTTTTTTTTTTTGAGATAAGGTCTCACTCTGTAGCCCAGGCTGGTCCTGAACTCACTATGGAGCCCAGGCTGGCCTTGGACTCACAGCAGTCCTCCTTCCTCAGCCTCCCAAGTGGTGGGATTACAGGCTTGTGCCACCACACCTGGTTTAAATGGTGCTGTGGAGTTGAGCACCTTAGCACATGACATAGCATAGCTGCTGAGCCATTCCTCCAGCCCCCTGATGTTAATTTTTAAAAATTTTTCTTTCAGTGAGATTTATTATTACCTTTGGTTCTGTGGTTATGATTATCTTCCTGTGTATTTTAAGATTCCTTTAAGTAGTGTCTTCAATGATGGCTTAGTATCTTTAGTTTATATTTATTTTGGAAGGTTCTTTTTCACCTTCATTTTGAAAAATAACATTGAAGAACATAATCATCTGGATTGGCATTTATTATCTTTCTAGGCTTGAAATACATCATTCTCAGCACTTTTACTTTTAGAGTTTTGGTTGAGAAATTTGCTGTTAGTCTGATGAGTTGGCCATTAAAAGTGATTTGGCTTTTCTAACCTCTTTTAATATCTTTACTCTGAATGTTTAGCAATTAGGCTGCATTATGTCACGGAAAGGTTCTTTTCTGGTCCTGTCTATATGGGGTTTTAAATACCTTCAGTATTTAAATGTCCTCTCATTCCCCAGGTTTGAGAAATTTCCTGCTATAAATTCAGTAGATTTTCTGTGCCATTATCCTGTACTTCCTTACCTTCCTTGTGATTCAGGAGTCAAATGTGTTCTCTTAGAATTATGCAAGATGTTCTAGAATGCTCTAGTATGATCTGTGTTCTAGCATGTTCCAGTATAATCTTTTCATTTTTTTTTTCTGACTGAATGTTCTAGTACATCCACCTTGACCTTAAGCCCTGATATTCTTTTCTTCTAATTCATCATCTTGCCAAGCCTTTTTTTTCTTGACAGGGTCTTGCTCATTAGGCCAGACTTAGCATGAACTTGCAGTGTAGCCCAGGCTGGCCTTGAACTCAAAAATGATCCTCTGCTTCTGCCTCCTGAGTGCTTGGATTACAGGCATGTGCCACTGCACCTGGCTCTTTACTGCCAAGCTTTCAAGTGAGATTTTTATTTGACTGATTTGGGATTTCATTTCCAGAGAATTTCTTTCTGTTTGGGTCTTTTTTCAGCCCTTTATCTCTTTTCTGCAATTGTCTCTCATATCCTTTATTGCCCTCTTTAACTCACTGAGCTACTTATTAGTATCTTCTTTGAGCCCTTTTGTCATATTAGTAGTTGAATCTTTCAGCTACCTATTTGTATCTGTTTCGATCTCTTTGATCATTTCAGCTGTCAGTTTTTTAAATTCTTTTCTGGAATTCACTCATTTCAGTATGTATCGGATTAATTTTTGACGAGTTACTAATTTTTAGGGTCATCTTGTCTCATTTTGTCATATTGTGTTTCTATGTTGAAGTTTGCACATCAGTGGCGATTGCTGTCGCTACTACTGTTGTGTGAAGATCTTTTCATAAGTGGACTTCCCATTGTGTTTTCCCTTTGCCTGTGGATGTGACTCAGCAGGAAAGCACCCACTCAGCCTATTTGAAGTACTAGGTTCCATTGTTTTTAACAGTCTCTAATCATTCACTAACCTAGGAAATGTAAAGGAAAGTGAGAAGATAGGACATGTTAGGAAAAAAGAAAAAAAAAGTGGCTTTCATAATATTTATATACAAGAAAAGAAGGGACAAGAGAAGGAAGATTTGGGAGAATGTGAGAGGGACAAGAAAGAAGGAAGGGGAGGGGAACATAAATGGGAATGGGAAGCATAAGCAGATAGAGGGGACATGAATCCACTCAGTGAACTAACAGAAAACACTGAATTAACTCTGGGTATAGAGCCATATGACAAAACAAGGTCAGACACAATAGAGACAAAGCAAAGCACTTGTCCACATTTAACAAATCCACACATGTACACCTGCACGCGTGCACACACACATACACTCGACCCCATCCACCACACCCCCGGAAAAAACAGGGTCCAAATAGCAGTCCTCCTTTTATAGTATTTTTACTGGAATCATTTATTTCCTCTGGACTTCTGTTGCTGGATGCTGCCTGTGTGTGAAAAATCTTTTTTCTTAGTCTATACTGTTCTTTTCTGCCTCTGTCCAAGTAGAAGGAGTCAAATATAGGACAGACTGGAAGCTGAGCTTTATTTCTTTCTGGTTGTAAATGAGTACCAGTGGTAAGATTGGGCGACACCCACCAACTCAATCTCCGTATCTGGGAATGAGAGCGCTGGAAATATTGCCCAAGATGTCTACTGTCTCTTCAGGTAGTCCGTGGGCTAATGTGGCCATGGGCCAGAGCTCCTTAAGTTACCAGACTCTGCTCTTGAAAGCGCGGTTGGCTGGTGTCTGTGCACTGCCGCATTTATTCTGAATACCTCCCAACAGAGTGGAGTAGTGTGTTAGGGTCTGTGCTAGAGTCAGAAGCCATAGGCACCAGGCCCTCCACTGTTCTCTACAGAGATGCTTCCAGACTCAGACTCCTTCCTGCTGCAAAACCTCCCATGGCTGAAGTCTTCTCCTGTCCTGGAATTCTAGTCCATATTGCTTTTTCTCCCTGCCCGTTTCCTTTTTGGCCTGTTCTTCACCTAAGTGGTCGGTGCCTCACACAATCTGTCCATTCCACTGAGACCTTCCCTGTCCCCCTAGAACAAAGCACTGGGGTGTTTCCTCCAATCCCATGATTTTAGTTTTTCTATGTCATGGTATACTTAATTGTGGGCCCAAGCTATTAGGGTGAGTGCCCACTGTCTCCTCGAAACAAAGTGGCTGTTGCTTCCTGAAGATATTAAAAAATGTGGAGTTTTTTGGCTGTCCCGTGCTCCCTGTCCAGGCAGAGGAAGTTACTTAAGATGCTTCCCCACCCCAGTTCTGTCTAAGCCCATCTTCTATTTGTTCTACTGAGGTAGGGTGGGTAAGGGGGCTTCTTTGATGGCTACCTAACCTGACCCCATCTTAGTACATAGGAGAATGCTGGGAATTGCCACTTTCATCCCTCCTCATTTCCTGAACTCATGTCTCCTTTCTGCTGGGACTTTGTTTCTGTCCAGTAGTAAGGTCACTACTCAAAAGAGCATGATGAGGTTTTTCTTGAACCAATGCACAAGTAGGAAGTTCTCCTCCCCTGCTGGGCCACTGATTCAGGACAGGTGTCTGCCAACTCTAATTTTTCTTTCTAAATACTATTACTTGTGAGTTTTGTCTGGTTGTTAGCTCACTCAGTTTGCACTTCAGCAGTTTCTTATGGTTCCCAGTCTTGTCCCAGAACCTTGTAGTCGTTGGTTTAGACAAATATACTGGAGCAGCTTGTGGGTAGTGGTCGCCCGTAGCTCATCGTTTTTTGGGAGGCTATGATTCTCTTCTTGAGTTGGATCTTTTTTGTTGTTACCATTGTTTGTGTGATAAAACTCATGAAGGTAGAGCACTCTCTTTTTATGGTTTCATACTGATTCCAGTTTATTTCTTTTATGTAGAAAGAAATGTACAGATTACTGTTGAAACTCTGCCAAAATTCCCTGAAGACAGACAAGGTATGAAGGTCAGTGGGACAAAGAAGGTTAATAGTAAAAGACACAAGAATGGCATTATGAGTAAAGGTTTCTCAGCTGGGTGCAGTAAATACCCAGAAGTTGAAAAAATCATAACCAGTGGCAAAGTTTCAGAAACCAGACCGTTAGTTTCCCTAGAGCCTTTAACTTTTGTGGACCCTGGATTAACAGAAGCAACTCCTAAAGAAAAAGAATGTGGAGAACTAAAAACTTGTCCTTGTTGGTTGTCGTTATTACCAGGGGACAGTGCTATTTCCAAAATGGACAACGGGAAAGAAGAGGTGTGTGGATTAAGCCTTGTCTGTGAAGCAGGTGACAATCATCAACAGACTCTTGGCCACCATAATGAAAACTGCAAGTCTGCACTTGATAGTTTCACAGCCCCAGGAAATGTAGATGCCATAAAACCCCTGGATGAAAATTCTGAAGGTTTATGTTTCACGCCAAGTTTGTCTGATCCTGAGTCCAGAACAGTATCCTTAGGAGAGTGTGGTTTTGAAAGTAGTACTTTGCTGAAGGGATCTGCTGAAAAGACAGACAGCTCCTGTTTTGATAAGTATAATCAAAGCAACAACTTGGCTTTTAGAGAAGAAGATGGAGAACAGGTTTTGAATCCAAAGAGTGAAAGAGCAGAGCTCTTTCTTATTAATGCCAGGCAACCAGACAAGAATGCTCATGATTATTGTTCTGGCGACAAAGAAATTGTCAGTTCCCTAAAAGGAAGTATCCACCGTAATGCCTGCATTCAAGGCAGTATCCATACAGAAAGCTCTAATTTTTTAATGCCCAATTCGTTAAATGAAGCTACAGAAATAATGTTTAAAAATGATGTGAAAATCACTTTGGACATTCAGGGCAACTTGACAGACCCTGAGGACCGTAGAGAAATTGTTACTCAGATGAGCAGTCCAAGTGGACATTCTGAAGAAAGAAATGTTTCCTCCTTGGAACAGATTAGAGAGCCAGAACAGAAAATCAGTTTAGAGCCCAGTACATTAAATGAAAAGATTTACAGTGAGGACTCTGATTCTTTAGTTAGTTCCCATAGAAAACCAGAAGGTGATATCCCATTAAATGAAGCATCATGTAATGAATTCCTGTCTGAAGGAAAATCACTTGTGAGTTTAATGCCAGAAGAACAGATAACTTCTGTGCCTAATAAGACATCAAAACCCCAGAAAGACACTGCTCAGTTACTGCCTTCTCTAGAGTTGGATGATAAGCCTGAGTCAGAAGAAGCTGTACAGACCTCACATGACAGTATTCCACATTTAGATGAACAGGGCGTTGCCTGTGAGATGAATGAACTTTCTCATACCAACGAACTGGTAGTAAAGAAGTTAGAATGTGAATGTGCTTTAAATCAAGTGTCCCTTTATCCTCAAGACCATGTAAAATTGCCAACTAACTTCTTACTAAATGTAGACAGAGAGATGCCTTTAACAACAAGTAGAGATGCCCACCAGAGGCATCATTTTCCATTGGAGGACAGAGTAGATATCATGGCTGATACCCAAACCATTCACATTAAGACAAAAAATGAAAGAAACTTTCTACTAGGTGAGAAAACCTGTGATGCCTCTTCAAACAGTCCCACCTTCAGCACCACACCAGAAAGCCTAGAAAGAAGAAAAGAAATGGCTGATTCGGGGATAGAAGATCTGCAGTCCAGTTTCTTCTCAAGTATGAAAAAAGCAGCTGGCTTTTCTCAAGAGATCTCAGTCACAGAATGTCAGAATGCTCAATGTCAGGATATCTCCAGCTATCTCTGTATACGACAAAATGTACCAGGAGAGGACTTGTGTTCTGCTTGTGCTACTTCTGAGCCCAGCAAAATGTCCCTGAAAGTTGATAAATCTTCAGGAGCAGAATGTGAAAATACATCACAGCATAATGATCACTCCCAGGTAATAGAGGACTCCATGGAAGGTAGCACCCCTAAAGTAAGTCGCACATCAGATGGGAGTATGCTTGGTGGGAGAGAAACTAAAAGCAGTCCCCCGGAAGGGAAGATCAGAAATGAAAGAGCAGCCATTGCACAGAGTGGCATTTCAAACACAGCTGCTCCCACCACTCATCACATCAAACCCTCTGAAGATGGGTTAGCTAGAAAGGAGTTACATATACCTGAAGAGACTGTGTTTTGTGAATGTGACATCACAGATTGTGCTAAACAAGTGCAGAAACAATTTGCAAATATGCCAAGTTCTGAAACTGTGTCTCCTACTATTACATTGCCTAAAAACATGAAACAAGCAATGGGAACTGTTGATCAGAATGCAGACGAAGTCCATAACTGCCAAGGTAACCAAAACAAACCAGATCAATATAGAACTGAAGATAAACTTAAAAAGGAGACAGGAGATAGTGACCAGAGAGAAACTGTCACAGAGCTTGAAAGAGAGGTAAGCCATGACACAAAGGATCTGATAGTCAGTTCAGGCAGTAATAACTCACGGTCCTATGATAGTCCAAAAGAAGGGGATTCTAAAGGACCTGTTGGAGATATTTCTGAAGCGTTTCTAGATGGTCAGATAAACATGGTCTGTGCAGACCACATTGAAGAGCATGAAGAAGGTATGCTGGACGTGAAAGCACCTGCTATACTCAGTAGTGGTGCAAGGCAAGGTCAACTGGCTTTGCACAAAACCTTAAGGAGTACCCCAGCTCAGAAAGAAGAATCGAAGATCACATTTATAGGAGCCACTGACCATAACTCAGAACTTTCAAATGCTGCTGTTTCTACAGTGGAGTCTGTTGAAATACAAAAATCATGTGAAGAGAAAGTATACAAATCTTTTAAAGACTGTAAAATGGAAGAGTGTCCAGACTGTTGTGCCCATGAGACAGAGTTTGTTGGAGATCATGAACCAAATGTAAAATTTCTGGACAGAGCGTGTTTGTCTTTAAATAATGTTTATCCTGAACACCAAAGTAAAGGCACATCTCTGAGAGAAACGCAAAGGATGACTGAAGGGTCAGAACTAGAAAGAAATCCTGAGTTTGGCAAGGTACAGACATTTGGAATTGCCTCAGAACACCTTATGTCTTGTAGATGCCAAAATGAGGACTCTCTTCCCCCACATACCCCGGAATCCATTGAGATAATGCCTTTGTGTCTGTCTTCTCAAGAAAATTCAGAAATTGGTACTAATAGTGAACTGACTGATCCGAAAACTCTCTTGAATCCAAAAGATAGTGAAGATGTAAAAGACTGCGCAGTCCTGCCTAAAATGAAGGTAGGAATACCAAGGGATGTGGGTGATTCTGGTAAAGGTGACTGCGTATGCATCAGCGTAAAAGAGAATATTTGCAAAGCTTGTCACCCGCATGAGGAATCTACTGGTAAACACCTGCCATTGACAATGGAAACAGCAACTACAGTGAGTGGAGAAGAAACTGAAGAACATCAAAGTGGCCCACTAGATCACGTAACTGTTGGAGAAGAACTTGAGATGTTGACCAGAAAGGGCAATGATGATTATACTTTGAATGAAACTTCTTGTACCCTCTCAGAGTGTCAGAGGATGCATGTTGATCCTGAAAAACAACAGAGCGAAAAGATTTTAAACGATCTATTACTGAAGGAAGAACATCTGTGCCAAAGAAGAGCACAGCTGATACTGGAACAGTGCACACCATCTGACCTGCTGTCACCTGAGGTGCAGGATAAGAACCAGCCTGAGGCTGACACATACATTTCTGCTAGAGAAATAATCCTAGCAAAGCCAGTCAAGGGAAGCACTGCTGGACCATTCCAGAGATCGAAAGACCCAAAGGACGAAAACTTTTGTCATCCACTAAATGATATTGAGTTATGCAAAGGTCCTTGCCTTCCTGTTGCTCCTCAGAAAGCACAAGACCCAAAGTCTGTGGGGTGTGATCCAGTACATGGTGCCTTTGTGAACAATTCCCATCAAAAAGGAATGCTTCCCTTAAAGAAGCAGCCGCATCGAACATGTAAGAGAATTTCCTGTCAGGAGCCAATCAGCGTGGGGAAGAAAGTAAGTAAAATCAGAAGTTCTACCTTTGGAAAGAGTTCTTCTGATCCCATCCCCACAAAAGCACACAGACTCCTCAACTCGTGGGCTGTGTCTTTGCCCACACAGTTGGAACCTGAAACAGTACCTGCCAGGAGTTTGCTTAGCCACGTACCATGCCATCATCCCTTAAGGAGTCTGAGTTGTAGGAAGCCTACCAAAGAATCGGCCTTACTAAACAAGCTGTCCATCCTTGCTGCCAAACTAGCCCCAGCTGCCGTGACCCAGAAACTCAGACATCTGCGATGTTCCTCTGCACTTCTTCCAGTGGCTAAAAGCTACAAGCGCTTCCGATATAAAAGGCTCCTGGATGGATTTTCATATAATGCAACGCAGCAGAATCCATATTTGGCAGCTAGTGGATGGGACAAGAGGCCTAACAGTAAACCCCTGGCACTTTATTCTCTCGAAGCCATCAAAATGAGCTTCACAGATTTGAGTAACAAGATGCCATCCCTGCTTTTTGGTTCTGAAATTTTTCCAGTTTCCTTTTGTGTGAAATCGCCCTCTGATTACACGACTGAGTCCTTAAGGACTTTTCCTGAGCACTGTGCTCCAGCAAGGCTTGCCTTAGGAGGGCCCTCCCAGTGTCCATCTCAACCTCCCAAGTGGACCTTTTCTGTCTTTTTGTCCCATGGTTGCCCTGGGATGGCCACATTCAGGGAAGACATTGGCCTCCATAGTCAGGCACCTTCTCAGGCTCCTCCGCAGACGCCAGCTCCTCTTCAGGACTATGGAAACACTGCCATAGTTCGGTCCAGAGCAGATTGCTCTGTCCTTGGCCTTCACACACTTCTAGCACTTTGTTCCCCAGGATGTTACCGAATCTGGACAAAAAAACGGAGCTTCTCCAGTCATATGCCTGCCATGCAGAGATTCTTCATGGCCCAGTTTACACAGGGCTTGAAAGGGTTAAAGTCTCCAGCCTCCATAGCAGACAAGGTCTTCTGTTCTCTGCCCTACTCAGTGGGCAGAGTGCTGTCCATCTGGAGCCAGCACGGGCCTTCCTCCTGCTCCTTCGAAATCTCTGCTCTTCGTCCCATTCACAGCAAGCTGCAGCCAAGCCTGGGCGCCACAAGCAGGTAAAATCTGCCTCGTTGCAAATGTCCTGTGTTTGCTTCCTGCCTCTGGGGAGAGGAGGGAGTGCTACTGGAAATACCAAGCAATGCGGAGGAGCCTTCTTTGTTCCTGCACTTGCTGTTTACGTTGCCAGATCTCTGCTGAGAAAATGCACGAGATTAATTGGTTGATTGATTTGTGGTGCTGAGGAACAAGCTGAGGGAGGACCTTCACAATGAGCCTGTTTTTATTTTTGATTTTGAGACAAATTCTCAATAAGTCACTAAGTTGCTCAGGCTGAGCTCAAACTTGTCCTGCCCCAGCCTCCCAGAATGCTGGGGTTTTAGGCCTATGCCAGGTACCCCCTATTTTCCTATATAGAATGTAATTCCTGTATTTTGTAACTTTTTAATTCTTCAAACTATCAAGTCTTGAGATCCAGCAGAGGGCCTCATGAACTATGCAAGCCCTGAGCATCATCCCCAGCGTTTTTTGTTTCCTGGGTCCCACTAAATTGCCCAAGTTGGCCTCAAACTTATGATCCTCCTACTTCAGCCTCTGGAGTAGCTGAGATCACAGATATGACACCTGACAACTCATTGGGTCGTTTAAAACTCTTATCCTTTGCCCCACCTTGCAGAGAACAAATGTTGTATAACCGAAATACTGACAATGGCTGGTTACCTTGTCTATTTGACAGAGCATCACACAGTAGTACCTAACTTAGTGTTTGGTGTGTGAAGGATGCAGAATTACTACTTTTTTTAGTGAATGAATAAATTCTGGAGGTATTGCCTAAATCTAGCTTTTGAACCTGTGCATTTCTTTCTGCAGTATGGAGGCTTAAAAAGTAGCATTTATATACTCTGGTTTTAGGATTTAGAGAATTTAAAGTGAACCTGAATGCGAATTCTTATAGCTGACCACTGAGAATAGTTGAAATTAATTTCACAAATATCATCATACCTTATAATTTAAAGCAAAACAAAAAGACTTTGTGAATTAAAACTGCCCATTTTAAGAATCGTTACTTAGGTCTAGAGTTATAGATTATCATAGAGTATGTGGTTAGCATGTGAAGACCCTGTATTAAATCCTTATTACAAAAAAAAATTGTGAACCACTGCTTCTTTGCCTGATTGATTGATTCCTTTCTTCTCCCTCCCTCCCTCCCTCCCTCCCTCCCTCCCTCCCTTCCTTCCTTCCTTCCTTCCTTTCCTTCCTTTCAAGGCAGGGTCTCAATCAGCAGTTAGGCTGGTCCTCAGATCCCTATGTAGCCAGCCCAGACTGACTTTGAACTCATGACAGTGCTCCTGCCTCAGCCTCTTGAGTGCTGGGATTACAGGCGTGCGCCACCATGCCCAATTTGTGGTGCTGAGGAATGGAACCCAGGGCCTTGTGCTTGCCAGGCAAGCACTTTAACCGCTATACAATTCCTCCAGTCGTGAACCAGTGCTTTAAACTGCTTTAGAGATAAATAAATCCTCCTAGGCATATTTTAGATCAACAGAAACTTTGTAGTTTCTAAATTTGCCCTTACTTTAAATTACCGAAGTTGAAAATTTTTTAAAAATACAAAACATCAGCAAACCAATAACAAAACTTTAATATTCTTAACCTGGGAGGGGCTTTCTTCACATCTCGAAAACCTCATAAGTACAATCCTTCCCCGTCATCGAGAAGTTGCTGGTAGCCATGGTGGCACTCACTTATAATCACAGCACTCTGGAAGTCAAAGGCAGGAGGATCACAAGTTTGAGCCCAGCCAGTGTAACTTAGATATTTAGCAAGACCCTGTTTCCAAAAAAAAATTTTTTAAGACAAAGTCTTGCTCAATAGTCCATGTTGTTCCTGAGTGGAAGTCCTGCCTCGCTTTCCAAATGATGGGATTACAGTTGTGTGCCACCATACCTAGCATATGTGGTGCTGAGCATTCAGGGCCTTACACTTATTAGGTAAGCTCTAACCACTATAGCACACCCCTAGTCCCTGTCTCAAAATCTAAACATTTTCTTGTTTTTGAGATAGGGTCTTGCTCTATAGTCTAGGCTGGTCCTGAACTTACTAATTCAGGCTGGCCTTGAGCTCAGAGCAATCCTGCCTCACCCTTTTGAGTGCTAGGATTACAGGTGTGTGCCACTATGCCCAGCAAATTTTTATGTGTTGCTGGGAAATCAAAAATCCAGGGCCTTGTACATGCTTAGGCAAGTGGTCTAACCTTATTGAGCTATGCCCTAGCACAAAATGAAAACATTTTAAGACAGGGGCTAAGTTTAGCTTACCACAAAGGTGCAGGGATGAGGGAGAACAGCTGGTACCAATGTTGTGTAGTTGCTTGAGCATGTTATCAGAGAGCTAAATGAAAAGGTTTTAGAAAAGACTGCAAACCAATTACTTTCATAAACACTTGCATATAGAAAAAGAAAAAATTCAGTCCTTATAATGTAGCTGTAAACATACATCAGAGGGGTTAGGGGCAAAGCTCTGGTTCAAGTCTTTGCCCAACACCACATGAAGATTGGCTGTAATCCTGGCACTCTAGAGGCTGATGCAGGAGGACTACCATGAGTTTAAGGCCAGCATGAACTATATAGTGAGCGCTGGACCAACCTGTACTACAGAGTGAGACCCTGTCTCAAAAAAAAAAAAAAAAAAAAAGAATATTAGAATGAACCAGATGATTTTAAATGGTGACAGTATTTTATTTTTTATTATGTAGTGTTTCAGTCTGCTTCTGAATTTTCATAAT
The DNA here is from genome assembly GCA_004027205.1 of Ctenodactylus gundi. Classification (NCBI taxonomy): domain Eukaryota; kingdom Metazoa; phylum Chordata; class Mammalia; order Rodentia; family Ctenodactylidae; genus Ctenodactylus; species Ctenodactylus gundi. The sequence goes on along the minus strand of PVKB01005669.1, from coordinate 2,944 downwards.
CGTTCTGCACGGGCAGATAGCTTTAAGCTGTGTTTTAAAAGTATGTTTATTCCTCAGGTCATTGTTGAGGAAGTTAATTCATGTCCCCCTGGGAACATGAGACCCTTTATGCCTTTTTTTTCTTTTTCAGAACTTTTTTCCATGTGACTTTTTTCTACTTCTGACTATGGAATGGTTTTTCCTTCCTTTACTTCCCATACCTAACTTTTAATTTGATTTAATTTATGTTCCTATGAAGGTGGTAGTATGGTGTCTACAAGAACTTTTTGTTCTCAGAAACTGTGAAAGCGCCTGAACGTCATGAGCCTGGGCTCAGATAGAAGTTTGCTGCTTTTCTAAACACACTTAGAAACACTTCCCACCAAGATGAGTTGAGTAGTTCCAGAAAACAAGATCTTATAAATATTGAAATTTTATTTTATTTTATTTTATTTTTATGAGACAGCACCAGCTGGCCTTGAAGCTGCAGCCCTGCCTCACCTCCCGAGTGCTGGGATCACAGGTGGGCGTCACCATGCCCAGCTTACATTGCATTGCATCCGCAAGATTTCCTCACCTGAATCTTACTCTTGCGCCCTCTGCCATACAGGTGGAGCAGACATCCTTTTTGTCTTCTGGTAGATGCTGAGACATGAAGGTTACTAATCCTCGTTGCCCTGCTCTCTAGGGTTTCCGCTGAACCGACGTGGAGGTAGAACTGAGGGGCTCTGATTCCTAGCGTGGTCAGCTCTCTCCATATTCCATCTTGCCATCTTTTTACTGATGCTCCTCGAGACATCTGATTTGGTACTAAACATTCTACAAACATAAATAATTGCTTTTTCATGGCTTCTAGACATATTTTTATTGCTTCAGAGAGGAATGAGCTTGTCACACAAGTGCCTCATATTGAAGCCTGTACTATGTTCTCAAATCAGAATATGGTGCTAGTTTTGCCTTCAGAGGCCCAAAAAGCTCTCTGCTGTTGTGTGTGAATGCATCTGTAAGTGGCTCTTATTCAGCTATATTAAGGATATAATTAATTTTGATGAATCTGCCTGTAATGGTTTTCTTCTACATAGCCATGTTTTTAAAAATTATTATTTTTATTGAGAGGTATTTGCAATAAATAATAACATCCAGCTTCAGAAATTGGCACATATACGTACCTCACTTCGATTGGTTTTACCTCCCTTCCCCTTCCCATCTGTCATCCCCCCACATCCCCTTCTCTACAAAGTCTCTCTTCCTATATTCTTTTTTTTCTTCTTCTTTTCTTTTTCTTTTTCTTTTCTTTTCTTTTCTTTTTTCTTTTTTTTTTTTTTTTTTTTTGAGGCAGGGCCTCACTTTGTACCCCAGGCTTGTCCTGAATTTACTGGTGTAGCCCAGGCTGGCCTTGGACTCACAGCAATCCTGCTGTCTTAGCCTCCCGAGTGCTGGGATTACAGGCGTGCACCACCACGCCCAGCTTAATGTGCTGGGGAATTGAACTCAGGGCCTTGCGCGCATTAACCGCTGTGCCATTCCTCCAGCCATATCTTCCTATTTTCTTCCATCTTTTTTATTGTGCTCTTTCACTTTTTTTATAGTCTGGTTTTGTCATATTAGAGAAACCATATGATATTTAACCTTTTGTGCCTGATTTATTTCCATAGCCATGTTTTATGAGCATCTTGGCTTTTAAAGAAAAATGTGTTTTTCCACAATATTTTGTTATACCAAGTGGCAGGTTTTAATTTAACAGTTAATACTACACAAGTCAAGACATTTTAGTTTTAAATTTTCAAAAAATTCTTTAGTATAAATGCTCAAGTGGTATAAAGCCCAGAGTCACTTTTATTACACTCCTTTTTCTTCCTGTCCTCTCCTATTTCTCTCGCCACCTTCCTTCCTTTAAGTGAGAAAGTAGTATTCCCATCAGCGTTCGTCCATTGTAGTGATGGGCATATGTTTCTTAAGGTTGGGAGAGTTCCATCTTTCCTGGGGTTGTACCACTGCATCAGGACCATTTCGTGTCCTGCTGTCCTAACCTGCTGCTTTATGCTTTGTTTCACTTCAGCCACACCATGTTACCATATGTGCCTCTTCCTGGCATGGAAACTGCATGTGATGCCAGCGGCAATCAGATGAGGTAAGCCTTTGGCCCTGGAGGGCTTGAAGCACAGGGTGTGGCTGTGCATGTGCACGTGTATGTTTGTGCATGTGTGGTTGGGTGTGTAAGAAAGAATGTCAGGTAGTGTGGGTCAGGCATAATAAAACTGGTGACCTCTTGTTCTTGTGAACCTGGTCTATATCTCAGAGATTCAGATGTGCCTTATTTCATTTAAGGACTAGGAATGTGTAATCAGTATCATTTATTTAAACAAAAAATGAGAATCATTTTCTGATCGAAAGGTCCCTCCATCTACTTCATGTCTCGTCCTTTAGCCACCTTCAGCCTCTGAGGGGATATCATCTGAGCGCTGTGTATTTGCTCAGTCTTCCAGATATTTTCTTCATCCAAAATCTTGTTCCTTTTTCCATTTTTTCCTTACCAAGTTTGTTATACCAATGAAATGAAATGAGCACATTCTTGTAATTTTTAGCGTGTATAGACCCAGACTGTCCACAAGTAACTAGAAACACGTTGCCTGGAGATGGACATCATCAGCTCTACTTTGCCTGCTGAGAAGAATGTGCCAACGTAAAAAATGAACCTTTCTTATACGATTGTCTTCTTTTTCTTCTCTCTGGTCATAGACTGGAACCTGTGTTCTCAGCGTTGGTACCAAAGTCCTGTTTGGTAACAGAATCAGCTGTCAGCCAGCTCCTGCTTTCAGCCTCTGAGTTACAACTTCCTGGGTTTGATGAACTGGACGGTGTGACGGCAGCATGCCCCAGGCCACAGAGCAGCCCTCCGGAACAGAAAGAGGTAGATGTAGAGTACTGGGGTGGGGGGGTGGGGCTGCTGAGGTGTGTGTGTGTG